>JAEBDU010012899.1:0-23301 GCA_016802625.1 Heliconius numata
TTTCTTTGCCTTTAATACAAAATATTTTATCAACAAATAAAATTGCTTACTTCACTATAAGAATGTAGGTTAAAAAATCATGAATTCAAAATGGCGGATGTTTGAATCGCTGACGCGTTTCTTCTGGCGTATTACTAACATTACCATACTTCAGGCGACGAAGCTTATTTAAATGCTCCACCGACTCCATTTAGAGCTTGGAAAAATAAAACTGGGGAACGGATCCCGCGATCTCGCGCTGAGCCGCTTTTGTGGTAAATATGTATAAACCTGCCAACGTTATGTGTTCTTACAGGAAAATAAATTTCCTCGCGAATTTCAACCCTATTTTCAAATACAAAATGTCTCGAGATATAAAAATTGGCCTCGCGATAAAGTTGTCCTCTCTTAAGTATCTACGTTTTGTCGCCGGAGTCTTTTTATTTTATCGCATTTTATTTTGAAACACAGATGCCAGTCGTGTTGTTTGCGGCTTTTAAAATATCTTTTGTATGCCTATCTCATACTCTGTATGTGGAGGTATGAAAATGTTAAAAGTATCTATGGTATCTGCAATTGTCTTATAGAATAAAAAAAAATTACCAAGTACAAATTGTGATTTTTCAGACTATTTACGTTTTATCTTAAGGTTTGTTTAAATTAAACAAAAGTAAGAATTAAGTTAAACGATTAAAAAGGCACCCCGGGAGCCATGTTTGAACAATGATTCCATTATCTCTGAACGGCGCGTCGGCACTTAAACATAAAAGATAAAGCGGAATAGCCGCCAATTTTGTTCCATTACTCTCAAGTACCGCAGAATACATATTATCCGTAAAATGGAACGCAAACAAAGTGAACGTCGTTTCCCCGCCAACGATAACTTAATTTCAGTCCGCCATAAGTACGTAATTAGCGAGCCGCTGCCTTATCGGCCAGTGGGTAATTAACCTCTTGGAGGGAGAGAGGACTGAGGAGGTGCCTCAGTCCTACCACCGCCGTCGGCTCCCGTGCACCTTGAATACCTCCTCGCCGTAATATTTCCGCCATATTATTCGGGCGTCCGCCCACCTCCTCTGCCAATGGGGGCCGTTCCCGCGCTTTTGTTTTGCGCCGTCACCGCTTCGTTCCGAAACGTTGTAACTTGTAAGTATTTGTTGGAAAATTTGCCTGTATGCGAGCTGGCTGCGGCTTGTTTTCGTAAGCGCTCGTTTATTATGCTACTGGCACTTTGTTTTCGAAATATCTTATCTTGGATTAGCGGAGGAGATGTTTTCGTTCTTATTGTGTAGTGGACACGGTTGAAAGTTATATCTAAATAAGCTTTGGGGTGAGGGTTTGTCGTCAGTTCATATTTCATGTGTTATCATCTTTTATTGAGTGCGAGGCCGGGTATTGTTGTCGGTTTACAGCGGTTATCTCCCGCGGCCGCCGGTGTTTAGTGACGCCTCGCCTGATGAATGGAATATTGGTATGACGTGTTACTGCCTCCGTCGGGAGTTGCGTTTATATTTTATCAAGCAATTCTATCTGTGAATATGTAGGTTGGCTATCCATATTTAAATAAATATTTTTCGTAACATTTTGTTGAAGGAAAATAAAAATACGAATATATACAATATTAAAAAGCTATTAATATACTTAAGTAAAATATAATTAATATCACAACCACATAAGCAATAAACCTGGAAGCCAGATCAATCATCAAAACTTTATTTATCTGTATTTCTGAACGGTCGTTTGTCAAAATTACGCGGTAACCGTTAAGCCGCATAATTTTTGGCGCGATGGTTGACGCTTGGCGCACTAATTGGGTGCCGCGGCCGTCGCGATAAAGCTCGGTTTACACAGCGTTTTAATTAATAGAGTTCGTGAAGCCTAGGGACTAGGGTTGCCGCGTCGTAATGAATCAACGGTATTATGTACAAATAACAATTGCTATTGTGAATTCATTGGCTTTACATTAATAGGATTGCTTTGTGATTCGAATTATACTTGCCTATTGAATATGTAGAGCGTATATCTGTACATAATAGATATTTGTTATTTATGTGATGTTTGACGGAAAAAAATACTTTAGGTAAAGCTTTCGTGGCGCAGCAGCACACCATGTGCGCAACGGTTGTGGGTTCCGTTACCGCTCAGAGGAAAGATTATTTAGATTATTTTCATTCCCTCTGGTAAAAAGACAAAGCGTGGTGTTAATGTTCACCACTTGACACGCAGTGCTTAATCTAAAGAAAAGACCTGGAATGTATTTGAAGTAGGCATATGTGCGATTCACACGGGCCTTGTCAAGAAAAGCAGATTAAGTTTTATTAGTTTTCTAAAGTACCTACGCTATAACTATCTAAATGTACAAATTAATTGCATATGTCTAATTAACAGTTTAAATACTTATTATAAAATCACTAAATACTATCTCCATCTAATTTCTAATTTAAGCCTTTACATAAATAAATATTTAGGTATAAGTTTTAATATCTTTTGGCGGCGCTAACTCCAATGTAATACTAACTGAAACGGCTATTAGATTTTTGGCCGTGAAACGTAAGAAAATCTTATCAAAGTTGAGGACTGTGAAAATTTCTGAGAATGATTTCACCAAAATTCAATGTAATCAAGTCGGGAAACTCCCTCGACTGTTACCTTTACTACCTCGTGGCAAAGATCAAGAAATATTAAAAGTATCGTAGACGGTCCTTTGTAAGAAAATATTTTTTCCTAATATAAATAGGTCCCAATAGTATAAACTTTTCATTGAGGAATTTTTCACCCGATTTTCATTTGCAGGAGCAAATAAAGTAGACGGTGTTGAGTTCCGCTAGCCTCTCAACAGGAAAATGTTTTGAAAATCGGTGGAAAGCGTTTTTTTGAGGAGAAGCGAATTATAACAATACATTTTTATTCTTTACCATTTTATTTCACACAAATCATCTTTTTACTCGTAAAAAAAACCATATTTTTTATACTGGACATGTGTATCAAAATCAGAACTATTATTTATTTCTTATTAGACTTTAGTATTCTTTTAGTAGTTTTAATTCATTACTTGTAGCTAAAAATATAGTTTATAAAACAACACAGCAAATATTAACAAAATTATAACATTACAAATACAAATTAAATGATTAAACGCCGAAGTTCGGTTCACTTTTTAATTCTAGTCCCGGGAGCATCGTCATCCGCACCTGTCAAACGCAAACTACGAGATCACGTTGCCATAAAAACTCGATAAATTCTTTTATGGGAAAACGTACTGAAGCTTTTCTTGTGATTGGGAAAAAACTGTTGTGCATTATCGAGATATTATTAAGAATTCATTTACGCTATTATTCTGTTTTTAGAATTTGAAAGTCGTAATTGTAATATGTCGCAATCGTATAATAACGTCATTCAAAAGGTAGTAGGCAGGCATAGCAGGGTAGGCAGAAGGGACCTAGTGTTAATTCTCCCCCTTCCCTACGCACCGCCTTATATTCGAAACATTGCATGTTAAGTTGCGGAGCTCAACGCCGTGCTTTGTCTTGTTACCGGAGCGAATAAATAAAAATAATCGACTTCCTCGAGTGGAAATCCAACTCAAAACAATTGCGTTAAATCAGACAAGTTTCACCTCCGACACGATTGTATATAAAAAGAAAATTCTTAGTTAATATACAAAATTATATTTATATCGCAATCGTATAACCACATCACCTTCAAACTTTTGGGATCGCGACGCAATAAAAACCTTATAAAATTTATAATGGGAAAACGTAGCGGAATTTTGGTGAATTATGAATGGTAACGAGGTCCCGCTCCCCTTTGTATTGAACTGTACCAAGTTTGTACTTGTTTCTTTTGTGGATTTCGTCCACAGATTAACGTGGAAGTGGCAGAAATATGTTTTATATGAATTGTATTCGTAAAAGAGCACGAAAAAATAATTCATTCCCTCGAGCGTAATAGAACTCACCACCACTGTGCTTACAGTCAGATGCTGTTCCGAGTTCGGCGGAAAGTGGGAAACGGAAGTGTCTTAACACTAAGATTTCAGATTCCCTCTGCCTACCTTGCCATGTGCGGGTTGCAGCGTGAAGCTAAAAATATATGAAAATATTTTTCAATTGTTTTGCATGTATCCTTCAATAATTTATTAATTTATCTACTTTTGCAAAGTATCTGGTCTAATGGTGTTCAATAGAAGAGATCTCTGAAGAGACTCTGGTGTCAGTAATAAGTCACTCTTTTTTTCCTCTGTTCACCCATTTATTGAGGTTGACAGACAGACAGAGTTTCTCCTACCTAATTATTTACTGTATATAATTATATAATTATTTACTGAAATTTACTTTGTATGCCATTTTCTTATGACTTCTTGTGCTAAGATTGCTTGCAGTATATTGTTCCGGGGTCGACGTTTAAGTTTTAGTTTTAATTGCATTTATTTGTTTTGTTTCTTTGTCGGTTTTCGTGCAACATAACTATTATATAAAATGAAACGAATTATATCTTTAATTTTATAAATTTACTTTGTTAGAGAAAATTTAATTAAATTATATTAAAATATCTCAAGTTGCACGTTGCAGTGAATAGGTTAATTTTGTTCGAATTTTATATATAAGGGACCAATTGTATCGTCTATATAAAAATATGATAAAAAAACTGAATTCCTACGTAAAGAGAAAGAGAACATTTGTTTGACTCTAACTTTTTTATATAGGCTTAAAACTTAATTTAATTATAAAATGTATAATAGTTATACCTACAAACATTTAGGGGAGAGCGGGGCCAAAAGTTCCGATTTTTTTTTAACCTCAAATATTGCTACGAATACTTGATTTTAGTATTTATACGATATAATCAAATTCAACTTACATATCTAGACTTGCAATTAAGACAGTAATTTGGGGTATTCTTTGTAAGACTTTTTTATTATGATTTTTTTTATGACTGAAGTCGGAAAGTAACAACTTACCCCGAATTGGGGCAAGTTGTTAACAGACCGGGGTAAATTGTTACCATATTTTTAAAGCTATTATTTGCAAAATAAAAAACAATAAATAATCGAACAAAGCCTGTTTATTTAAGGAATAATCAACAGTATCATAATAATTACCAGGCGCAAAAGCAAATCTTTTTTAACCGACTTCTGTAAGAAAAGGAGATTATCAATTCGACTGTTTCTTTTTTTTATGTATGTTACTTCATAACTTTTGATTAGGTGAACCGATTTTGATGATTTTTTTTTTATTTGAAAGGTAGTGCTCTAGTGCTCTCATGTGGGAATCAATTTTTTTTGTTCCATGTTTGACAATGGTATCTATGAGAAAATCACATAAGTATTAAATTTGTATTGGTATGTGCGCGACAAACGGACGAATAATTCAATATCACGCCAACCGATTCCAATGATTCTTTTTTTATTGGAAAGGATACACTTTAAGGATAGTTTGATGAAAGTTTGGTTAGGTTCTGATTATAAAATCCGGTCAAAATTGAGAAAATTTGTTTTTATTTTGGTAAATATTAATTATACTGGAACAGTTACAAGGGAAGACTTTGTTAAAATTATTGTCAGAAGTAAGATTCCCCATCGTTGCATTTATTTTCAACCAACCTCAAATAAGAAGTTTTCATTTTCAACCGACTTCAAAAAAGGGACAGGTTCCAAATTCGCCCGAATATTTTTTATGTATTTTCTTGTTAATATACCAAAATGTTAGTTTCCACAAAAATAATACCTAATTGAGTTAAGTTTTACATATCACAACAGATGCCACTCGTTAACAACCACTACCACCATAACCAACACTCGTTTAAGAAGTATCCTTTTAAGGTTACTTATCACTTAAAATCGTAAAAAGAATTAATTTTGAACAAAATAAAACCGAACCGAAAAACAACGGAACTAAAAAGTAAAAGATAATTTTACATAAAATAAAACTTATTTTGATTTTGTTAAACCAAAATAATAAACAAAAATTTTATACCTTTAGGTTTTCGCACTTAATATGTATATGTAAATCTTTGGTAACAGTTTTTATCTTATTCCTGCAATCTTTGAAAACTACATCCGCTGCTTTTTGCATCAACTCATATGACACATAACCTCGAGTTGTTTTCCGAGCATAAGTCTGCATGTTACTAAATTACAATATTTTTTAGTATGAAAAATTACAATATTTACATCCCATTATTGGTACAAATGAATTGGCGAAAATTTTTCGTCACAACAACAGGTCACAACATGCCCCAAAAAAAGGGAACATCTAGCCCCAAAAACACGTGTTGAAAAAAAATTTAATATAAATAAGATATAGAAAACATAAATAATTTACAAATAGTGTCCCGAAATAGTAGGTAGTATAATGTAAAAAAAACACTAACATACTTGAGGCTAATCGTTAAAATTTGTGAGATAGACCAAAAATATGAAATGCAAAAATATTTACAATCGTGCACCAACGACACCCGTGTGCTATTCCATTGGTTTCGGGTGCCACTGGATTGTTCAATGTGCTGGCCATGGGTGCGCTATCACATTGCATTTCACTATATGTTTACGAAATATTCCTATCACTTTTCTCCGTGAAATTATTTCCATCGGAACAACTTACCTCGGTAACTTTTAGCCCCGCTCTCCCCTACTCTAAAAATAAATACAATCCCATATTTACTACCGTGAGCTACTAAGTACATCATACTAATATGTATAGGTATTATAAACGTGAAAGTTTGTGAGGATTGTTTGTTCCACTTTCACGCAAAAACTGCGGAACATAAATAGATGGAACTTTACATAACTTAATGGAAAACCTTAGAAAGCCATCAGGATAACATAGGCTTTATATAATTTATATAAAGATTTTGTAAATATATCTATAATATAGGTACAAATAATCTTAAGCGGGCGAAGTCACGGATAGATCGTTATTAGACAACATACTCAAATATTCACAAAATATACGTTATTTCAATTTAATTTGAACATTTATTTTTCATTTTATTTTAAAGCTACGCAAGCGAGGGCGTCGTGTGAATTCGCATACTTTTTTAGCTAAGTCCCTTTTTTCCCGCCGCGGGCTGAGTGGGGCCGGGTATTAAAACTTGTATCGGATTAGACGAAATTACTAAGTGGATAGAGTTAAGTGTGTGCCCGTAGTGTGTGCTCGTGAGGGGGCCCGGGAGAGGGCCCAGGAGGGGGCGCGGGTGTCATCGGAACTATGGGGAGTGTTGCCTTTTAAAGTAGAAATGCGGTTTAAATTTTATTAAAATACTGTAAATTTGAGAAATTAATTAAAATAAATCGACTTCACCCTGTATCCCACATACCTCTATAGCAGGATAGACAAAGGGAACCTAGTGTTAAGACATAGGTTACCTACTTAACAGTTGGTTATTTTGTTTTTAAATTTTTTCTACTTTTATGACATGTCCAAGTAAATGTTAAGCATTTTTATGGAATAAAGATATTTTGACTTTGACTTTGACTTTTGACAGGCATTCCATGTTGAGTAGCAGAACACAACGCCGGGTATTTCCCTTGGTGATAGAGCGATGAAATGAAAATAATAATAAATAATAATTCAGTCATCCCTAGCCACGACGAAAGTGGAGAACGGAGTGTTTCAATTGTAGATTGAGACGTCGATTTACTAGACTAGAGATAGACTAGAGCGAGAAAATGAAAATATTAAATATTTCATTCCCTCAATTCAGAATCGAACCTATCTGTCACAAAACACTTGTGCACTGCGCCAAGACCGCCGTCAAATATTCATATTTCGTCACATATATATGACAAAATTTTTACGTATATTACCTCTATAACACAAACGTTTGGAACTAAAGTTTCACGTCATCGCTATATAATCACAAGTAGAGACGATCTTACGTTGAATAAAAGATGGCGGACACGTGTGTCTAATGCACTCATCAATTATTACGCGATCCAATCCCACCCAGATCCCGGATCCCGGAGTTTTGATAACGACTAAGTAAGCTTCAGATTATGTTTTCATTATCTGTGCAAGTGATTTTGGATCTGTTGGATTGTTATTTGTTTTGTTTTATTATTGCCCCAATTTCCTACAAACGCCATTGTGATAGTAAATATATTATGACATTAAGGCGAAATTGCAATATAAATGTTTTTATAGATTTATTTGCGCCATTTATTTGAATTTCGAATAGTAATTTTAGTAGTTAAAATTGTGAAGTAGTAACATTTTTTTTACTTTTCGTAAGTATTTAACAATTAAAATGACAGAGAAAATTAAATTAAAAGTAATTGTTTTCAAATGTGGAAATAATCTTATCATGTAAATAATTTTTATTACAAAAATACCTTCTCTCTTCTCTTTCAATTTAAAAACATTAGACACGTACATAAATATAATTATATTGTTAATAAAACTTTGTTTATATAAAGGGTTGCTTTTGAGACCCAAATATAAATTGCAAAGACCGCTTAGCATTCTCAAGCAGACTAAATAAAAAACCTATTACGTTACTTACAAATAGACGAAACTACCCGCAAACTCTTCATGCAAAATAACGTTGAACTGCAGTAAGGGTCCTCGTCTGGTCAAACACGCCTTGTAATTTGATTGAGTCCCATTAAAACCACAATAAAATACCGTTGAAATTGTTAAAAAACTGCAATTTTGAACTTAATTGTGTGAGGCAGAAGAATGAGTGAGATTTTGTGAAATGAAAAATATAGTAACTTGTAAGTCCAACTCTGTACCCTTTAGATGGCACATTGAAATCGAACTGAATTTAGTGTTTGCACTGGTTTTTTCAAGCGTACATCAGATTTTTTCGTGTTTGTACGTAGATTTGTAATATCGTTTTCCTTTTGGGTATGTTGTTTAAGCGTTGCTTTTCTTTACATTGGTAGCGATCGCCGCTCGGTTCTGCTTTTGTATATAGGTATGTCTATTACTTGGAGTTTAAACTATATTGAACTTAATTTTTTGGTAGTCAACATAGTGTTATAACTCTTTGTGTATATTTTTCTAAGAATTATACGTTTTGATAGCACATTTCAAGAAGATAATCTATGAATATTTTTAATTATTATTTGTTTACTAAGATTAATTAGTCCTTAGTATGTGTTGAGGAAATAGGAATAATGAAATCTTTTTTAATTTTTGTTCTGCTCCTGGTACATGTTATACTTAACAGGTGTTCAATATGGCAATTCCTAATGGTTGTTATTTAGTCCATATTTTATGTCCAATACAAAATATTTCTCAGTAAAAGATTTTTTTCAGATTCAGATTGAAAGCTTTTTTGAGTGAGATCCATTAAAATTATATCTCAGCATCTTAAAATTTGTTATAAGCATGATTGTTCGCCCAAAATAACCAACAGAATAACCAAAATTCACAACTTTGACGTAAGTTAATGACCAATTGAACAGATTGTTACAATCTCGACAAGAACAAATCCAGTATAAACATAGGAATATCTCAATTTTCTCAGAGAATTAGCTAATCTATCCGATGCCAATACAAATGGGGTCGACGGTAACAAACAGCTGTTTAACGAAACAAATAAGACCTCGCCATACTACTTATCAACCTTATGCGAACCCTAAAACGCTATTGTGATGTTTGTATTACGTGTTGGGATGAGAATTGTAAATGTCAATTAACTTTTTTCTTTTGATTCCCGCTGTAGTAGGGTAGGCAGAGGGAGCCTAGTGTTAAGACACTCCACTGGAGGTAGTGCGTGTTAAGTGATATAACTCAACACCGCGCTTGGCTGGACACCAGACTGAAGAAATGAAAATGTTAAATATGTAATTTCCTTCAATGGGAATCAATTTATGGGATTTTTGAGATTTCTGGGATCGGGTTCAAACCCACCAGTGGCGTTTACAGCCACGTTTTGTACGACTGGCTTAAAAAAAAAATAAAGCAATATAATTTTCAATTCCTATCGAATCTCTATAAAATTAAAGTAAAAACAACGTAATAAACACGTTTCGTGTATTTCGTTATCTTCAGGCGTCTTAATCACGGTCTGGTGGCCATTACTCAGCGGCGGCTAATTGCCACATTTGTAGGTCGCAAACTAGCGGCTCCGGGGCTCCGAACAATGGGCACCTGCGAACTTGGGTTCCGCTATATTATATAAAGTTTCCATTTACATTTTGATATATTTTGACAATGAAAATTGCTTGCTGTAGTGTAAAATGAGGATCTTGGTGCAATATTATTATTTAGAAGTATTATATTTTGACTTATGAATAATTAACATAAAATAAATTAAAATAGATTGTGATCAATTTCTAGTCAATCATTGAAAGAATGTTTTGTTTAGGAAGCTCTTATGGATATCTAAATTATTTAAATAATAAATATTAATTCATATTTATGAAAAATATTGCTGTAGTTGGTCTTATCTAAGTGCACCTTTACGGCATTCTAGTCAAATCGACATCTATACAATTTTCATGGAATTCACTTAAAAATATTATACTTAAAGAGATTCATTCCTATGTGGGTAGCTGCTCTTGTTTTGTTAGATTAAGTTAGATAGAAAAAGAAAATTTACTGTCAAGACACGTCGTTCTCCGATTTACGCCCAAATTCAAGACTTCGAGTTGAATTGCAAGAGTAAACGCCGCTCTTGATTTACTTATAAGAAATTAAAATAACTATTTCCACGAATGAAGAACAGAACCTATGACCATCGCGTTTGCAGTCAAACGCTGCTAAACTAATTAATTTTACAATATTATAAAATTAATATCAACCTACTAATAAAAATATATTTCAAATATCCATCCATCATTTCACAAAGCCCTTCTCCTCGATGCGTCATGAACTTTTATGCAAAAGGCGATATTTATAAGATCCCCTATAAACCGTGAGGTTCAAGCATTACCACCTTGTAATATACGGAGGTGGCAACGGCAACGAGATTGGCTCATTAATTTAACAGCGCAACACTTAAGCCAGGCACGCCAACATTTTACCAAATCAAGTGTTGGGAAGTTGGGAATGGTTATAAAGGTGATGCTAGATGGGGTGTTTTAATATATTTAGTGGGTACTTCCTTTTTTTAATTATTTATTCAAGAAAAGAGCTTTATGTTTTTTTCTGCGTAGAGGAGTAGACAGAGGGAACCTAATGTTGATACACTCTGCTTTCCGCTGTGTTTATGTATGTAGAAAATTTAAATACAATCATTCCCCCGAGTGAAGATCGAACCTGTAATCATTCCGTTTATAATCAGACTTTATGCCTGCGTCACGACAGTCTCTTATCTATTTATCAATGTACCTACCTACTAATATATTTTTTAGTGGATGTACCTAGGAATTATTCCACATTTTCATATAATATTTCTAAGCATGATACAATGTCAAATGTAGTAAGTACCTATAATTATAACGTTCTACATATTATTTTATTAGCAGAAACAAAAATAGAAGCTTTTTATTAAGAGTTACAAGATAATTTTATCTAATTAACTACTAAAATTCAATATAAAAATGTATTATAAATCATCGTGTAGAATAGCCACTATCTCTATTATGTTGTTGTCACAATTAATTTGAACACATCTCCCGTAATATACGCTTCAAAATTGCGTACCAACACTTGTATCAAGTAATCTCGCGTTGGTTAATTAGTAATGAACACCTTATTTATGTCTAAACTCACACACACAGCAGGGTAGGCAGAGGGAATCTAGTGTTAAGACACTCCGTTCCCCACTTTCCGCCGAATTCTGCAGGTAATGCGCATTGCGTGCTTAATTTATGTCTAGAATGAGAATGGGTATAATTTGAAAAAAGGAAATCAAATTCTACTAGTAATTTTTAATATTATTATAGATTTATAGATTATCTTCTTTTAAAAATTGTCCAAAAATTAAGGAAGAGTGGGCAATTTTCTTTATACTTAAAAAATCTTTTATATACAATATACCTAAATATTTTCTAAAAACTTCTAAAGCCCAACGCGACTGTTAGCTTATAATAGTGCAGTTTAATGTCATTAAGAGCAAATAGCTTATAAACAAGTACGAACTTGGCTGTTTGCCCCGGGGAGGGATTGCGAACACGTGTCCGATGGAACTGCTACCATTGTTTACCCTAATAAAAAATTAAACACGTACTTTGTTAAATGATTTTACAATAATATGATTTTCCTTAATTTTATAAAATAATATTTTTCAAAATTATTTAAAAATACTTCCATTGAACACGTGTTTCGTGGTTTTTTAGAGTTTTCTCTAAGGGTGCAAATAAGCAGGCAAAACTGCGCGCGTCCGCTAGTTATCTAATAAAAATAATTGCTATATTTGTCTTTAAAATTGTATGACTTGTCTACTTAATTTTTTATATTTCTAACATAAAATCAGATATATTATAAATAAAAAATACTTTAAACTACTTTATAATCTTGATTAATGATAGCAACACTGATGTCTGAAATTGTATCGGTTATGTTTCGTTAATTTATCAGATTTCTAGAGAGATCTGTCGTCTTAATTCATTAATATGGATTACTTTCGTTTATTTTTAGGGTTCTTTTTTAAACTGTTAACTTGACGATTGTGGATTCGATTTACACTCGGGTGATTGAATTATTTTCATGTTCTCGCTATAGTAACAAGACAAAACGCGGTGTTAACTTAACACGCGTGTTTCGAAAATTAAACAGAAGAGGTGAAAGAGGTATTTAGAGCGTAGACCGTAGCGTTTGGCACTCCGTTCCCTCTGACAATCCCGGTAGGGATAAAGCGTGCTCTATGTACTCGTATGTATGTATGTATTTACCAAAATGATCGCGGCATTGTTGTAATATGAACGGGCGATCACATCACCCTGCTCCTTGGAGAGTTGCTAGTTATTCTTAATGACAGGCGTTTACAGCGAATCCATATGGCACATTGCTACTTGCAAATTATGTTTAATATAAACAATACAAAGAACATGTATTCGAATACATTTTAACTATAGATTTTTGTATTTATATTATTTTTTTATTTGGATGTTCTGATTTTTCTCTTTTAATGAGTTATTTTCGTTTCTTCGTTCTGGTAAAAAACAATGTGTTTCAATTGTCTCGAAAATTAAAGGGAAAGTGAGGGACGTAGTGTAACTAAGTTCTCTCTGCTTGTCCTGCTGAATGCAGGATACAATGTTAAGGAGAAAAATATGGAAATAATAAAAATATTAATTTATTTCTATTTTTAATAATGCTCAAATTTAAGTAATTAAGATAAATAAAAACAGTTTATTATTTAAGCTATAATTATGTGTAGGTACCTATAACAATCAAAAGAACATTTTTTTTATTTAAAACTCGTAAAAACCACTTGTTTTTAGATAAATGTTAGAATGTGTAAAATATTAATGCTCACAGCTTCCAATTTTATACAAGCGACAAGTGTTTTGCGGCCCCCGCATAAAATAATAAGGTCCTTGGGGGTCGATTTGTTGCAAAATATCGCTGATTAGATAAGATACGCGCAATTGTGACACCATTTGGTAATCTCGAGCCAAATGTGCGAAGTTTAACACCGAGATCGAATGTATGATAAAATATGCAACATGTAGGTAATTTAAATAGTAAAAGTATAAAACGTATATCTGTTTTTTATTATTATTAATTGGTAAAACACGCCAAGGGTATTGGTGGTCCGTGCCTTTTTCTGCTTTTTTGTCCTTTTGTTTTTATGTAATTTGGACTTAGACTTAGTTAATGTATGTAATAAACCAACATTATTAAATTTAAACATACATAACAATATCAGCTTCACGCTGTATCCCGCACACGAGTAGGCAGAGGGAACCTAGTGTTAAGACTTTGCCTCGACACTGGAGCGAAGAAATGGAAATATAAATAAACATTTCACTTCCTCGAGTGGGGATCGAACCTACAACCGTCGCGTTACAGTTACACCCTTAAGGCCGGCCTTTTTTTTTTAATATCACAATATTATATAACTAATAATATACCTACCCTTATTATAAAATACAACTTCAAAACTAAATATACGCAAAATGAAAGTAACAAAACAAACTCATTTACAGGCGTTTAAAACTACACATACCTACTCGTACATGTGAGAATGTAAACGCATTAATTATACTAATTATGCCGTAATAAAGCCGTATTGTCTGGTCGGACAATTACCTCGTAGGTCATAAATTGACTCGCGAATATTTAATAATAATTGCCTTGCCTTTGTTTAAAGGGGTAGTTTGCCCGCCACCCCCTTTGTAGCGTCAGCGTGAGCGGGCTAGTTTGTTTTGATTATATATTCTATTTAATGTAATATTTATTTTTGCATTTGAAATTATGTTTAATTTTAATATTATATTCTAATGCTACTTATATGTAGGTATATAACTTATTGTGAAAATGTTATCGTAGGATTTTGATTTTTCTACGCTTGGGTCTATCTACACACATATGTCTACATATATGTTTTCATTATATTCAAGTGCTTGTATAAAATATTAATATAGGTACCTACTCTTTTATTATCGTAGAAAAAGACTTTATTTCGTCTTTTATTGTGAATTTTTCAATATACCTAAAACGAGCATACTTTTAATGAGTTTTGGAAAAAGCTTTTCTTAACGGTAGCTTATATTTGAATAATAAAAAAAGTTTATTTTATACTATTACAGAGTAAGATTTATACTAAAGAAATACCTTCATACATCTAAAGAAATACAAAAACTCTAAAAGAAAAATATTAAAAGAAAATAAACATATTATTTTGCCAACCGTACATTTCGTATCCGGGTACAGCGTTAAGCCGGTTATGAGCAGCCGGTAATGACGGTGTCATTTGCGCGGTGAATTATAATTGGACCGATAACGCCCACCCCCCTCCACTAATGGACAAGTTAATTTAACCTCCCAGTCAGGTATCTACAATCAGGTAGTACCTACCTAAACCTATACCTACAGACTAACTATGTATATAAATTGTATTGTATTGAGAACGTTTAGATTTGGTAACTGTGTGTTGTTGCTTCAGATTTTGGGAGGAAGTGCGATAGGTTTGTGTTGATAATACGAGTATGTAATTCGATAAACCTTTTTTTTAAATATTCTTATTCTGTATAACGGCCTTCTTCTCTTAATTTAGGTTCCCAGTCAGGTAACTATAATTAGGTAGTTGGTATACCTACTTATATTCATAAGTTAACCATGTATAAAAAAATAGTATTGTGTTGATCACGTTTTGTTTTGGTAACTATTTCGTTTTATCTGTTTGTTTTTCTATAAATCTGGCTTTTCTATAAATACTTTAAGCATTTTTTTAACATATTCTTGAGTGCCTGACGAAACTTATAAGAAGGCGAATATATACAGTGAGTTCTTCCACTGAATTCCAAAAAAATTACAATTTCGCGCTTAGCTCTATCTAGTAACTTGTTCTATAAACAGTAAAATTACACAAGTTAAGAAGCACATACAATTACAACAAACAATGAAATCCTCAATATTTATTAATTTGAACAAAAGCAGGTGAGATACAATATATGAGCACGTGCGGGGCCACGTGGCCGGAATGATGTAATTTCTCACCCCAGTGGTCTCGTAAGGGGTCTTTGTGACTACGGTACTAGTTGCAGATTCGGTTTATTAGACTTTTATGGCACTTGTCCATGCAATTGTTATTTTGTATAGTATAGTATAGTATAGCATAGATATTTGAAAATTATTTTATTTTTACAATTATCTTCCCGCTTTATCACGCTTTTACCCGGATAGAGAACCTAGTGTGGATACACTTCGTTATTCGTTTCCCACTCGAATTTGATACATTGCAGGTTGAGTGGTGGAACTCAACGGCGCGTTTTATTTACTAAAGTTTTATCTTCATCCCCATCTAATCACAGTATGTGATTGTAATAAATGTAAATGTAAATAATGTAGAAAGGAGAAAAATATTTTTAGAATACCTATATTTTTACTTTAGAAAAAAAAAGATTATTAAGGATTCGTTGTGACTGATATTTTTACATAAGTACCTAATTGAGAAAATCAATTTTGTATACATATTATTTAGCTAATAATAATAAAACAGTGTGTACTTATAATATATTCAACGAATCAGTGTAAAAAATCAGGGTTACTTAACAAGAATTGCGAAATATAAAATATAATAGCGATAGTCGTTGTGTGTAACAGTCTTTTTGTGGACACCTGTTAAAGATTATAATTATTCGTACGCAGTCATTGAACGTTCATGACGATGTATTTATAAAATGGCAATTTTTAAGAATGCTCATTTAAAAAAATTTAAAGTTACTCTTTGTTGATTGCAGCAGTAGGGTAAAATACGATTATTGGCTCAAAAATTGATACTAATTGCTGAATATACTAATAATAATAATTTTGTATAAAATCAGAATAATACTATGAATATTGAAGTTTTAAAATATGATGTCGTAAAATTATATTTCTATGTAGGTATAGTATTTTTAAACAAGAATTAACGAAATAGCCATATTCAAACAAGTCACGCGAGCGACGCCGCGAGCGTTACACTAGTGAATTATGAAATTATGAACAAGAAATATTTTAAGATATCTGACATTTGTGCTATAAATTTTCTTAAAAACAACAAAATGTACTATTAACTTAATTTTACTTACATTTGGAGAGAAAAGTCCTTCAATTTTCCTTTAATATCCACAATGAGCAGCCAAGCAAAGCGTGAATTTGTAACAGTTAATAAATAAAGCTATTCTATAAACGGCGTTCGCTCGCGCGGCGCGTGTGACGTTAATCCGTTACCGATTTCCCGCCAATTAGCCGTCGCCTAGCGACCGCTGCCATGACGGATGTTACGTCATTTTAACTAAATATCGCACAGACTATATTTTATTTATATAGCTTATAAAATTGTTTTAATTTATTAGATTTTTATTTCATTAAATACGTTATGTTTTAATGTGTCTTTTTAACATTACAAAATTATAGATTTTTACATTTACATATTTTTCACTTAATGTCAATAAATAAAAAAAGTGATTGTTATTATGATTAAAAAGTGAATATAATAACGATTTTTAACGATTACTAAAAAAATATTTTAAAACATTGTGTACAACATTAAATTCAATACAAGTAATTATTTGGCAGACAGAACTAAGTACCTACATTTTTTATATAAAATTTTCATTGAGTATGAAAACTACTTTACTATCCAAATATTGGTAAAGTAATTATATTATAGAGTTATTAGTATTCCATAAACAGAACTTATTCGCTTCACGCGACGTGTGTCGTTAATCCGACGCACATTACCAGCAAATTAATTGTCGAATAACAACCTCTGCTATTGTAGATATATCTACATATATACTATGGCTCTTCTATTTTTTGGTAAATATCAATTTATATCAATAAATTATAAATAATATTAGAAACATTAGTAAAACATTTATTCTAATTACTTCTACAATGTAATATAAACACTCTAGGCATTTATGTTACGTCAACGTTAATTTTTTTAAAATAAGGTAAAGTAGGTATAAGTCATTTGAGGCATTATTTCGAATCTTGTTTTATACAGATTTACTATATACCTAATATATTGAGATAACAATTATAAAAATATTAATAATATGGTTAGATTTTCCAAATTGAATGCCAGCTTACATCTAGTAGTTAACAATCATCACATTCATTCTTTATGAATTGATAAATTAAGGAAAGATATACAAGCATTAATATATTAAAAAATCCTTCGCAAATCGTTCCAGCAATGTTTTTGTACAAACACCAAAGTAAAATATTCACACACCGTCCGCCGCGATCACTGCCGCAGATTAAACTATTAACAAAACTGCACTACCCGTAGCGAATGCAAATATCGCTGAAAAATACATAAACCGATACAAAAACAACATTTTGTTATTCACGTAAAGTGACTTATTTTGCAGTTTAAATTAAAGCTTTCATGAAATTAACTATAATAATAAGAATATATAATTAATAATTTTAAAGTGTCACTTAGTTAAAATCAACTTCACGCTGTATCACGCATACAGTAGGGTAGGCAGAGGGAACCTAGTGTTACTTAGTTTTGCTAATATATCTTATTATTAATATAAATCTTGGAATCGTAGATTAAAAAATGTTGGAACGTCATTATTAATAGTATAAAATTACAATATAATCCAATAATATTACAATTATTATTGTTTATTTCAGTCAAATGACGAGTACTAAGCATTGGAATATTCAAACGCAAAGTATAATCAATTTAATTACAGCCCAAACAGAAACATCTTTGATCAGTTATACATACGTACAATAAAAAAACCATAAAAAACAAAACTAGTTATCAAGTCTATTCAATCTACGTATCTGCTAAGTCGGATGTTTTTAATTCGCACGGGACAGCTCTCACATACATTTGCGTCGGCCGGATTAGAACCCGCGTCCCACTGTGGTATACAGGTGGCTCGATTGCGAATCGGATTTAGAACGGACATGTGTAAAAAGGAAAAGACAAAACGATAACGGCCCAAAGAAATTGATACTTTTGGCGTTACTGTGAAGTGATTTTCTTTATGTTTGTGGTACTTAATTGAATAAAAAACATAAAATCCTTATTTTTTTAAATTAGCCCTAGACAGAACGATTATTGTAATAATAATCTTGTGTGAGCGGCATATTCTACAAAAAATAAAATAAATTTTCCCAAATCTGACGTCGGATAGATGTTAAATAAGATGAAAATTACGATTTCTTCGATATGCACGATATGCACTAAAATATTTCCGTATTATTCATTATCACACAAGTAAGCTTTGTTAACAATGTTCTTAGAAAATAATGTTATACTAAAAATAAAAAATAAATAATTAACCCCACATATATTTAAAACCATCCTGTATAACGGAGACCCATTTAAATTGATATAAATTAATCCTTTAGCAATGTGCCCCTCAAGAAAGAAATCCCATTAGGTCCAGATTCGATTAACGTTTTAACAGGACGCACGCCCTCGCCCTCGCCCCTCGCCCCTCGCGTCTTGGATGCTTAGACTGTCCACTTTATACTGACAATATAATAGTACATAGAAGTACTAAGGAATAGGAAAAGATAAGATGGTTATAAGTAATTAATTTTTTTTTTAATGTAAAATAGTATATTATTGTTTATGTAATTAAAAAATTAGTAAAGAAAAAAAAAAGGTTTATTTAAAGTTGTTTTTATTCATATTTGGTTCTTTAAATAAAATTAATTAATTTTTCCTTATACTCTTCCATCTTGTTTTATAGAAAAGTTTGATTTTCATAATTCCTTATGGTACACTTTTTGAAAAAGTGAACATAAGAAAATATGATTCCAAATTTCTTAGATAATACATTACATTATTATAAGAAGTAATCCTATTATTAGGATTACTATTTATTGGATTAATATTTAAACGAATGACTCTTTGGTTTTCAATAAACTATCAATATTTTTACAAAAACAATATAGAACATAACCGTATAAGAATTTAAGATTTTGTATACTTAAAAAGAAAAAAAAATTGAGTACATCTAAATATAAAAAATCTTGATATTTCATACGTTTTCTGAATCTAACAAATCAAAACATCCACACTAGATAAGCCAGCTCGGTAGTGATTGGACGCAATCGATAGCCCTCCGAATCTCGAATCTCCAGAGACGGCGACCGCAGAAATTGATTCTATTGTGGAAGCACCACTGAATGGGGACCAGCGCAGTTGTCCACAAATTTATAGTCGTAGTCGTACAATATGACGACTGCGGCATTGAAATTTGCGAAAATCTGATTAAAATAATGACTCTTTAGTTCATTGATGGCGGTGTTTAAACATGTTTTTGTTTGGAGATACGTTAAAAGCTCTATAAAATTATGTTTATTTTCTATTACCTTACTTTAAGAAATTTATGGTATTATCAGTATAGATAGTAGCTTGCCTTTACTTTTAAGACTTATATAAACACTTTTTCTCGATTTTAAATAAAATAAGGACTATTAATAATACTATCCTAGTTGATAATTCTTACATCAGATGTACCTATGTATTAATATTAATATCTTAGTATCATGAAAGGAAAATAAAACCCATGTTATTATATATTAATTTTACCTAAGTATATACAACAAGCACAGGCAATGATCAAGGCGGCCATCAGGCGCTGGCTCGTTATATCGAAATACCCTATTATGTCACATGTCTCCCCTGGGCATATTATTTTACGTTGATTTATAGCCAGGGGAGTGAGGTGCGATTTGGACGTGAGGATAATTAGTATCTTTGTATTACGTGATAATTGTTGTTTTTGAAAACATTTTTCTATAATAATAATAATATGTTATTTTATTTGTTTTAAAATGCAATAAATATACTTATGTGCACTTAGTATCAAAATTTTTTTTGTGTTTATATGAACATGTTCAGTGAATTTATATCTTAACTAGCGGACGCGCGCAGCTTCGCTTGCGTATTTAAGGGTGAATTCTAATAACCCATGAAACATGTGTTCAATGAAACATTTTTAAGAGTCTAAATTTCAAATTTTATAAAAATCGGTGGCGATTTAAAGCTTTTTCCATACAAACTTTCAACCCCTTATTTGCACCCTTAGGGGGTGAATTCTAGAAAACCATGAAACATATGTTCAATTAAATATTTTTAAGAGTCTAAATAACAAATTTTATAAAAATCGGTGGCGAGTTAAGAATTTTCCCATACAAACTTTCAACCCCTTATTCGCACCCTTAGGGGTGAATTCTAGAAAACCATGAAACATGTGTTTAATTATACACGTTTAAGAGTCTGAATTTCAAATTTTATAAAAATTGGTGACGATTTAAAAAAAACCTATACAAACTTTCAACCCCTTATTTGCACCCTTAGGGAGAGAATTCTAGAAAACGATGAAACATGTGTTCAATTAAATACTTTTAAAAATCTAAATTTCAAATTTTATAAAAATCGGTGCCGATTTAAATTTTTTTCCATACAAACTTTGTACCCCTATTTCACCGCTTTAGGGTTAAAATTTTTCAAAATCCCTTCTTAGTGGATGTCCAGATTACGAAAGTAAACTTTTGTCCAAATTCCACGTTTCTACGCACAGCGGTTACGGCTGTGCGTGCGTCTTACCTCAGTCAGTGAGGACAAGTCCTTTTATATATATAGATTTTAGTAATCATTTTTTTCTTAGTTTTTTCGTTTTTAAAAAAGACTATTATTGTTTATGTAAAAGATACATTAGTCTGACATTTTTAAATTCTATATACCTAATATAAACAACGTAGAGGCAAAGGCAAAATTAACATTTCCTAGGGCTAATGCAGTCATTTATCAAATCCAACGATTTGTATAACGCATTACAACATGCTAATTGAAACGTTTACGAATTTAGAATATAATGGCGATCGCTCACGCGCGTCTAATGTTTCATTATTTGAATGTCGTATAAAGACGTCAAAACCGCGACATCAGCGCCAAAATTTAAATATTAACATTTGTTTAAATTTAACACGCAGTTAATTTTGAATAGCAAATATGTCGCTGGACGTTGAATTATAAAATTATCCCGTTTGTCTTGTTTGCACAATGGTAGCTTTACACGCTATTTAACAATATATTTACATCATTTCTAAGCATTAACGTGGTTCTCGGCTTATTTGCATAATCTATTGAATTTAAATTTGTACGTATACCTAATTTGATTATTCAACTAAGATTTATGTTCATTTGCAAATTATACCAAAATCTTTAAAGGTTTTATAGTTTCCGTAGATAATTATGTAATAAATTTAGCAAATAAACTAAATTATATAAAAAAAATAGCGGTATTAAATAAAAAAATAAATTTCTACAAGTTTTTGTAAGCTTAAAGTTAATTTAACAATTAAAAATTTATTATAACAAATTTATTAAACTTTAAACTATTTGGGCTTTGAATAGATAAGTAGGTACAATTATATTAAAAATTATTTGTAATACGTAACAGGATTGACGAAGTTAAAGGTTCCCTTGTGAAAAAGTGGTCACCTAATGACAAAATAATTACAAATCACAACTGATCCATCATATAGGAACGTGTGAATGGCATTTTGCTAGCAATTTTGTTCTTTTTTTATTAAATCCTACATAACAATGTTATATGTAACTTCATATGATTCCTCATGTTCTTCTAATATTTCTTTTTGATTTATCGAATGAAATTGATTTTTTTTCATATATTTAATATTTTTAAAATTGCTTCGAAGAAAATTGTAATGTCTCTAATTTATATTGTCAATTGTCAAAATGATGGTGATAATGTAGAGACGAATACGTTGTTATAAATAACATATTTTAATCGAAATAAATAATATTTTTATTTATTTATATTATTTGTAGTAACAAAAATATTGTACATTCAGTTATTATAAATATAAAACAGTACGTCAGCACGCCCGGGGGAGTTTATTAGCGACGGCGCGAGCGTCCATTATACATTTTTAACTGTATCCATATAAATTAATGTCAATACTACCCCAGCGTAATATCAATCTCGTAGTTGTTCGCGGATTACGTACAATAATATCATTTTTGTACGGTGATTCGTTCTGAATGGTGCTAGCGTACACACTATACTGATTCACGCGGTTTTGATATTTGAAGATTAAAAAAAAATATATATTTGTAGTCGATAATTTGTTTAATTTGTTGTCAATTTTAAATTTATATATTTTTATATATTGTCTTTTATGTTAATTACATTTTTATATAGTCGAATATTCATTAAAAAAATAATAAGTAGTTTATAAACTATACCTATTGTTGAAAATTTTATTTCTATAATTATCTGTGATGATTATTTTTTTAAATCATTTTTTTGCTATGCACTTTCATAGCAAAAAAATAATTTTATTCTTAGCTTTATCAAGACTAGCAAACTCAATTTTCGGTAGCAAAATGTACCCCTACTGGAGGGTTGGCAAGTGACTGTTTCTTTATTCCATTATGTTTTAAACAGAAATGTCAAAGCTATCGGGTGGCGCAGTTATACCCTCGATATGGATTAATTACTACAAATGAATTGACTTTTGTTCTAATTGTCTTGTGAAATAGAAGATTAAAATAGCATTATGAAGAATTTAAATAGATTATTTGATTACTCTAAAGCATTTTCTTAAAGTAACATGTATATTGCAATGTAGAGATCATGCGGCCGTTAGGTTATATAGGTACCAACATAACAAAATATACAAATAATGATTTTAAATAATTATTTAGTGGTTAGCAAAGATAAATAAAACATTCAATCAATTAAATGCCCTTCTGGTTTACAAA
>JAEBDU010012902.1:0-18637 GCA_016802625.1 Heliconius numata
CTGCTGCCGTTGGCGGCGGCACTGTGCGCGGGCACGGCGCTGCTGGCGCTGCTGGCGCATCGCTGGCCGGCCGCGGCGGCGGGAGCGGCGCGAGCGGCCGCCGCCGCGCTTGACCCGCGCCGCCTGTTCTAAATCCTAGTGACGTCATCATCTGACCATATTCTATTTATTACATATTATACATATAAGCGTAAATATAACAAATCTAATTCAATCGATTATACCTATCGTACTAAAAATAATAAAAATGTGTTTTGTTACCCTTCAAACAAAATATTATTCTATGAGATATGTATATATTTAAACTTAAAATAATTTGATAACCATAACCTTTCTTATTTCAAATTTATACGCATACCCAAAGCCCCAAAACCCACACTCTAGACTAAAAAAATTGTGTCTTTTTGAAATCATATAAATAAACAAATAAGATCAGTTCAGTTCTTGTTCTCTTTACAAAAAAAATTATACAATGTTAATTATGATAGACAAAAAATAACAGATTGCAATAACAAACGTAATATTTTATTTTAACAGTCGGAACTCGGATCCTTATAAAAGATATAAAAATGGTGCCTATGCAAAGAACGTGCCCACATATCGTAGGTGCAGGGAGATGTGCGTGCGCGTCGTTTAGCGGCGACGTCAGAGGCGTACTCAGTCATATCTGATGTCTTTCCATCATAACGTAAAACGATGGTGGTTTTTAAATGGAGCAACTGCCATCTGACCTCCAAAACCTCTTTGTGGGGAAAAACCGACGGGAGAGGAATAGAAAAGGAAAAAAGGAGGGAGGATTAAAATAACCTTGCCTACGAGCCGCGCGGCATGCGGGAATGTGAAGGAATGACCGACTCGAACAATCGCACGACGACGTTGACGGATTGTAAATTTTTAGATCTGTATAATGTTTGTGTGGCAATTTGTTATTTATTATTAACTAGCGAACCCGGATGCGGCTACGCCTGCTTGAACTACTTATACGAATATTTATTAAATATATTTATGAAAATATTTTCAGTTTTCAATAGAATTAGTAAGAAAATATAAGCCTAAACAATTAAAATAAGCTAAAAAAGAATAATAAGTGGAGATTTATTATTAGAAAAAATATCTGAGTAATTCAAATGAACAAACAAAAGAAGTAAAAGTACTTAGGTAACTAAAGAAAATTATTAATATTAGAAAAAGTACCTATATTTTTGCGAGCAATATCAAATAAAATCCCAAATGATTAAAATTACGATACACAAAGTGTATAACATCGGTATAGACAACCGAACTGAGATAACCAAACATTCTTTAACATTTATTGTTAAATAACATTAAATAAAAAGTAGAGGGCAGATGTTGCGCAGGACTAAATTCAAATCGATCATATTCAGATTCGAACTTTATTAGAAGAGAACCAAAGAAAAGTACAAATTAATTATAAACAGCAAATATTTACATAAAAATTAACAGTAGTTCGAAATTGTACGAAAATTTGCAAAACCATCAAAGTCATCACCCGTTCGCGTCGGTCATACTGTGCCGCTCAGGCTAGATCATTCCGAATCAGTGACATCTCCTTTATTATTTATTAGAATGTTATACAGTAAACTATAATTAACATCTAGATGAAATGAACTATTTTATTTATTTTCATAAGGATCAATATCAAAATATAGAAAATACATTAACAAAAATTCGATAAATTTAAAGTAAATTCTTTAAAATGGTTACTTTTGCTTAACTCCAGAGATAAACATATAATATCGCGGACCTTTTTAAACATTATTTAATGGACAATATTTTTCTAATACATTGTTTTTATGTGTCTCATAAGGTTGTGTCGGCACACGCCATGTATACGTTAGCAAGCTCATTTTGGGTGACGTTTTCTTAAAACAACAAACTTTGCAAGCGTAGCGACGGTTGTTATTAACATGGCGGAATAAATTGCATGTCAAATTAATAAGTATTTTAATATATGTAAAAAAAGGAGATTTACACTTTTACAAACATTCTCTAACATTAAACAATCGGAAACTCATCTAAAAAGAGAAACAACATATAAAGTTATTGTTTCACCAGTTCCATATGAGTATTTTATCATAATGAATGATTTCGTAAAAGACAGACAGACAGAAATTCCACGTTTCTACGCACAGCGGTTACGGCTGTGCGTGCGTCTTACCTCAGTCAGTGAGGAGAAGTCCTTTTATATATATAGATGTTTTTATTTTACCAACAGATTATATAACTTATATATTCAATCATGAATTGTTTGTTTTCATAATTCAAAACACTCAAAAATACTTATTGAAATTACAATAATGTGGTCAAAAAATCATATTAGAGGATTATAGATTAAACTAATAAACAAATATATTAGACGTCATTCTATAATGAAAATTGTCAGTCAATTCTGTTTTTGACTGGGACTAAATGAAGTGTCTACTTAGTTGAAGCGGGCGCAGCCGCGGGCGGGCCGCTAGTGTAGGCCGCCACGCGAGCAACAGGCGCCAGTCGCGCGCTCGACGCGGAAGCTTCTAGACGTCGCTGCCCGCTCCGCCTAAACACGCGAGTTCTACGTAAAACTTTATTTTCATGACTTTCAATATTATTTTACGGTGGTGTTCAATATAATTTACAAAAATATTCTATCATTGATTAATTGTTCCCGTGTTACCTTTCGTCAGAACGCAGGTAATCTAAATGCTATAGGTAACCCATCAGTGTTCCCGGAGAGTCCGCGAGTAGGTTTCTCATAGTGAAGTGTTGCCGGGGAGGCCAGCACGGATGCGGGCGCGCGCGTGCCATGGCGGCGCGCCGCCTCGTGCTCAACGGGCTCACGGCGGAGGTGGCGGGCGGCGCTGGTGGTGCCGGCGGTGCCGGTGGAGCTGGCGGTGCCGGGGGCGAGCCGGACTCCGCGCCGTCGCCGGAGTTCTACCACGAGCTGGAGCTGTACCGGCAGCTGCTGGCGCTGCCGGCGGAGCGGGTCCCGGGAGCGCGCGCGCGCACCCCCGACCCGCCGCCGCCCGCGCGCTCCCCGCACGGTAACTGCCACACTTATGTTGCATGTTATACCTACCTACGCAGCACGCTCCTCGGACGCTGCCTCACTCACTGTCACTTGTGTTACTTCAAAAGATGTTATTCTGTACTTTTACATACTTGACTGTATTACTTTCTAATATTTTTTGGGCAAATTTAATCCTCTACATCAAGTTTGAGGCTGTAATTAAAGCATTCGAATTATCTCTATTATGCTTTACGTATTCTATTACGTAAACGTATTCTTTGCACAGCTCACACAGCCCACACAGACACAGATTAATTTCGAATCTATTATTAAACAGCAAGTTTGTAAATTAGTGACGTGAACGTTGTGATATGAACATGGCCTAGGTACATCCAACAAATTAAACGGAACTTATTTAAAAATAAAAACACCCGGTAAAACTTTGATTCGAGAAATGTAATACACACAACTCCAAAGTAAACCTAATTTATATATTTATATATAGCCAACGTTGTCGTGGGGGTGTAGGTATGCAGGTGTGCAGAAGTACAATATACGTACATATACCTACATACAATAAATATATAAATATACATATAATCATAATATCGGTCGCTATCAAACACGAGTGACCCCCCGCCCTGTCCGCAGAGTGCCCGCCGCGGCGCTGCCGCACGCCGGCGCCCTGTAGCGCGCGCGCACCCCCCACCCCGGACACCGCGCCCACCCCCGCGCCCGCCCTCGTCAGGACTGCACGGGTATGTTATTCATACTGATTTATTTTTTTCTATTAAAAACTGTATATACAATAGAAAGTTATGAACAAGTTGGATTTTATTAGGATACAGATGTAGGATTTTATGTAGGTAACAAGAAAGAAGTTAACAAGTACTCCCAAACGAACGCAGATGTTGTTCGTGAAGCCCGACCCAGATGAAACTAAAGTAATATGCAAATTGGAGCGTCCTAAGTAGAACTCGTAGATAGAGTCAGTATAATTAACGCGCTCCGTAGACCCTGGAATTCCTTAAAAATAATTAAGTCTCATTAAATTATTTCGAAGCGGGGCTACTTCTGTGCTGCGATAGTCCAGCTGTACCCACGCGTGTCGGTGCACGGCGCGCACTCAGTTAAATAAGTCAGAATAATTTATTTGCTTTATTTACTCATTTCATTTAAGTCCGTAATGTATAGTCACCAATAAGTCTTTTTTCCTAATGTATTAACTAATACAAAGTATCTTTGTGATATTTTGTAAGTATAATAAAAACGTTCAGTAAGTTTTATTTTATTACTAACGGCCCCCACGCGGCTTCGCCCGCTTGAACTACATGATTATTCATTTAATAAAGAGAATTGACTGATAGTCAAATGTGTTAATGTCAATGAATAATATAATTTACTCGTTCAGAAACAGCCTTAAATGTTAAATTATTGATTTGGGTAAGGATTTATAATATTCTTTGTAAAATAACTGTAATGATTGCAGATTACAAAAAATACCCAAATCGAATCGAAAATTTAATTGAGAACCTCCTCCTTGTTTTGAAAGTCGGTTAAAAATACAGATTTATCACAAACAAATACAGATTTATTATAAGTATAAGTATAGATATGAATTGCTATATATTTGCGGGCAAACTCATGTCTTTAGTTCATTCGAATGCCGATGACTTTTTTTAATAAACCGATTAAGATGAAACAAACTTTAGATGTTAAGTTGAGTTAAAACAAAGCAATTAGTGAAAGTTTGAAGTAAATCGGTTCAGTACTTTCGGAGATTAGCGTGAAAAAACATACAGACAGAAATTAAAAAATATATATTTTTGCTTTCTATTATTCTTTTTAAGTGTCTATCCATTTAAGTAAAAAATACTAAATGTACAGACAAAATATTTTTACTGTTTTATTATATATAGAGATTATTATAACTTCATCATTTAATTTGAATTATTCTCAAAACCAACTGGAAGATACCATTACTAGTTTACTACTATGTTAAAGACTTAAAGAACAATTTAGTTGAAATTTAAAACTGGTTAACATTGCGGGCACGGGGCGCCTCACGCCTCACTTCTTATCTTAAGGGATCGAAACTCATTCTCCTGTGTTATTTAACACTGTGAACTATTCGTGGTGTGCGGCGGCTGTATTGGTTGATGATATTTTAGTATAGTTATCTATACTGTTATACACTTAAAAAATCGTAATTTAAATATTTTGGGATTTGACATATGTCGTATTTAATAGAAGAAAGTTACTCCCTATCCTTCTGGATAGTACATGTGCACGACAAACGCGGTTTCTACCCGTAAATATCGATCCCACATGATTTCATAATAAAAGGCCTGTATGTTGGTCCATAATCTATCTGTCCTATCAGTGAAAGTCTCATAAAAATCGGTCCAGCTGTTCCGGGGAATAGCTCAGATAATCAGAAATACAGACGGACAGACAAGAAATTTATAATTGCTTGTTGCTATTGTAGTGTAAATAACTATACCTGTTGAGGCCGTCGTGGCGCAGCGGTACAAGGTTGTCACTGTAACGCGACGGTTGTGGGTTCGATCCCCACACGAGGAAATAAATATTTATTTACATTTATATTTTTATTTCTTCGCTCTGGTGTCGAGGCAAAGAGCGGCGTTGAGTTACGCCACTCAACACGCAATACCTCCAGAATTCGGTGGAAAGTAGGGAACGGAGTTTCTTAACACTAGGTTCCCTCTGCCAACCCTGCTGTGTGCGGGATACAGCGTGAAGCTGATAAAAAAAAACTATACCTGTACTAGTAGGTACACTTGAAAAACAGTTATTTTGAAATCACATACGGACGCTTCCATTTTATTTATTTATATGGATTGATACAAAATGCTTTTTACATTTCATTATTTCTTATAGTCCAGCTTACTGGTTGCTGACTGTTGCTTATGATATATTCCGGATCTTCAACTTTTATATGTCAACTAGCGGACGCGCGCAGCTTCGCTTGCGTATTTAGGGGTGAATTCTAATAAACCACGAAACATGTGTTCAATGAAATATTTTTAAGAGTCTGAATTTCAAATTTTATAAAAATCGGTGGCGATTTAAAGATTTTTCCATACAAACTTTCAACCCCTTATTTGCACCCTTAGGGGGTGAATTCTAGAAAACAATGAAACATGTGTTTAATTATATACGTTTAAGAGTCTGAATTTCAAATTTTATAAAAATTGGTGACGATTTAAAAAAAACCTATACAAACTTTCAACTCCTTCTTTGCACCCTTAGGGGGGGATTCTAGAAAACGATGAAACACGTGTTCAATTAAATACTTTTAAAAATCTAAATTTCAAATTTTAGAAAAATCGGTGCCGATTTAATTTTTTTTCCATACAAACTTTGAACCCCTATTTCACCCCTTTAGGGTTAAATTTTTTCAAAATCCCTTCTTAGTGGATGTCCAGATTACGAAAGTAAACATCTGTCCAAATTCCACGTTTCTACGCACAGCGGTTAAGGCTGTGCGTGCGTCTTACCTCAGTCAGTGAGGACAAGTCCTTTTATATATATAGATAGATGTAAAATATTCAGCACGCTTTCACGTTTTCACGCATCTAACCCGTAGTGAGTGTAACTTTTGTTAATGCGACATGCTAACTCTACATTTTACATGAGGTGTGGAAATGAAATAGACGTAGACCTCTACCTACAGCCTGCCGTACCTTATCTAGTACCTACTTAAAAAATATTTCTATATTTTTGTTAGATAGATTCGTGTTCTATTACAAATTTTATAGTCCATGGAGTTCGAACATTTTTTTCGCTTAAATTTTTAATGTACATAATATTTTATTGATTATAGTGTTATATTGGTAAACCTATACTATTATTATAAAACTGTGGAGTAACGTAGGGTGTGTTCTATTTCTCTAGTTCTGATGTCACCCTGCGATGATGTGATAGGGTACCTGCTTAGTTGTTAGTTCCCATTCGTCTGTGGGCGACGCGGCAGGTTAAACCTGGTGTAATGTATGTATACCTCAGTGACCTGGACACACTATCCAGATGGTACATTTCTATCGCTACTACTGCCCATACCTTGATAAAAGAAGCGTGTTTCCTTTCACTGGGTACTGTTGTGATTGTAAGCGACAAGTAACCCCGCGCCGCCGCTAATACCACGCGTCAATTCGTTTTAGGAAGCTTCCTTTTTACTAAATATTGTAATGGCATCTTTTAGGAGGTCATCTTATAATATTATTTACGATAGTAATTAATGAGTCAATTATAATGCATAATCCTGTTATATAAAAACGTTAATTTATAAATGTTATAATTAAACACCGATCTTTGTTCGTGGTACTCTGGATTGGGCAATTATAGACACCAGGTGTTATGTCGAAAATACCTATTTATAATGAATATTTTTTTGCTTATATGTAAAAAGCTGAAATAAATATTCGTAGGTAGGTTGTGACGGAGATGGAGCTCGTGGCGGTTCACTCGCGAGTGATGTCTACGAGTCGAGCCAAAAACAACCAAAATTGTGAGTAACGTACAGCGTACATATACACGCGGATAAAGGTGGACGTTGAAACAGAATGGACGTTATTTTACCAGAAATACGTCGCATGAAGTGACAGAATATTGCGATTTTCAGCCAAAGTGTGGTTTTATGCAAGGAAAATGCGGGGAGCATTGCACCTATTGTTTGGAAAATACAACTGGAATTATAATAAAATTCGCCATCCCTTATGCGTCATGATAATCTAATTTGTACCATCACCAGCTAAATACCATCACAGCTAAAAAATTCTCATCTCTCATAGATCTACTACAGCTAGTAATATATATATTTTTATCGCTTTCTTACAAGAATTCTTATATTATGTAATTTTTATATTGAAAATTTTAATGAGGTAGCACAAGAAATTTGACAAAAACAATCTAAAGTTAGGTAAGGCTAAGTAAGGTTCACGCGTCCTCGGCAGACCCCCCCGGGAACTCCGCACTCCCCCGAGCTCCTCACTGCGCGCTTGTATTCGATCTTGTTAGTTTGCTCAAACGGCGGTGCTCAGAGCAAATATTTAAATAACGCGTAACTACACGCACGGAAATGAAGACGATTCCGCTAATCTTTCTAGAATATTCCTTTTCCTTAATATCATACAAATATCCGCAATAAAAATAATTGTTATAAGGATTATCCGTCGCTACATTTTTTACTATTTTGTATTTTTTTTATTTATAATTATGTAAAAAGTAAATTTGGGTGATATATTTAGTAGTGTTATCTTGGTAATGTGAATAGAATTAAGCTAAAAAAGAATGAAAAGAAAAGTTATAAGACAACATGGAGCTTAAAAAAATATAAATTTTGAAGGCCAATATATTTTTTTAAGCTTTGCGCTGTATTTCTCTTAAAGCAGGACAGGCAGAAGGAAATAGTTTCCGTTAAATTTTAAGACATTCCGTGTTGAGTGGCGGAAGTCAACGCTGCGGCAACGGTTTGTTATCAGTATCAGTGTAGTGAGTAATTAAAAATATTAAATAATTGATTCGCCCACAAGCGTCACACACTTTGCCTCCGTACACACTTACAGCGGCAGGTGCGGCAGGTGGCGGCGCCTTTGTCTTACTCTCGCAAGATTGCGGCAACTTGCCTCAAAGCTGACCGCGGCGGGTAATAAGCAAATGGCTGCCTCTTGTGTCCTCCTCCCTTTGTACTCCGTAGGTACCCTGTAGGTGCCCTGTAGGTACCCTGTAGGTACACTGTGCTGTGATTCACACAAGCGAGGTGGTGGTTATTACGGTAATGGAGTTCTGATCGTCATTTTATAAACTTCGTTTCAAGCATTACTGAGAATTAAGTCTAACGCGACAAGACTTTTGTTTGCTCTCTTTGAACGTCACTTTGCCCAAACAACATTTTGTAATTACATTACGAAGATACATTTATGGTAGCGAGCCCAGTGGCGCCCAGTGGCGCAGGGGCACAGACGAGTGAAGCGCGAAAGGTTGTGGGTTCGATTCCCACTTGAATAAGTGAAATATTGAATATTTTCATTTCTTCGCTCTGGTGTCGAGACTAAAAGCGCAACGTAGAGTTCGGCTACTTAACATGCAATGCCTTCATAGTAATGCTCTCCTGTCTCCTGCTTCGCTTTAGTCGTTGCCATGTCGCCGTGTGTGGTTTAAAAGGACATAAATATGCATCAATGTATGCGCCTAAATAAAGGCTGTTCAAACGAGAATAGCGATGTGGTATGTTGTTAGCTCATCAGCTCCTCGCGGGAAATCAATCGCGCGGAGAGCGCCACACTCTCGTGAACAAACAAATAATCGCAAATAACATGAATTGGCCTTTGTTTCAGTATAAACGATGAGGTGTTTCACAGAAATATTTTATATTTCTCTGCTTAACGTTTAATTTATTTTTTACATTTTAATTTAAATAATCTCCATGCTTTTTTATTTTTTCCCATTTTGTTTAAAAATAACTGGACATAATAATAGAAAGGACTGGAGCTCCGTGGCCTGCTTCTTCCGCGCGCTAGCTCCCAGCCAAAAATGAATACCAACGCCGGTCGTGCCGCAGAAGAACAAACGTAAACTTAACAGGTGGTGGGTTCGACCTACTAGATGAAATTAAATATTTCCTATTTTCATTTCCTTAGTCTGGTAACCAGGCAAAGCGCGGCGTTGAGTTTCGCCAATCAGTAGGTACGCAATGCCTCCAGAACTCGGTCTCTGCCTACCCTACAAGCTACAAGCCACTAAGCCCACCGAGGCTTCAATTATGAGAGCTTTTTTGAAAGCCACAAGAGCTTTTTTTAAATTTTTTTTTGCGAAATACTTATAAATTTTCACTTTTCGTGATTTTTACGTTTATTTGATCCTATAAGTTTTGATTACATACAAATTGATGGTATAGTATCTATGCCCTCGACGCCGCCGCCGCTCTGGTAGAGTGACTATTGTAATTGCACGACAAGCTGTCGCTTCAAGTTCGCGCGAGTTCTTTCAAAAGCAAAGTTGTATGAAATTTGAAGTGGCTAGTTATAATGCATTAGATTGTAAATGAAGTTACTTAAAGCGAGGTCTCGGGGTGGAGGGGAGGGGACGGGAGGGGCGCCGGACGCGAAGCGCTCCACAGATTAGACAAATACTTCCGTCGGATATTATGGTGAAGCAACTGCCTAGTTGCTGGGTCTGTGCTGTTATTGTTCTTTAATTATAGCTATACTAGGAAATAAAAATATTAATAACATATTAGCTTAATAAAATTAAAATAATTTAAAGCTGAAGTAAGAATAAGAGTAACGAGCATTTTTAACCGATTTGTGTAAGAAAAGGAGGTTATCAATTCGACTGTATTTTTTTAAATGTTTGTTACCTTTGTAACTTTTGTCTAGGTGAACCGATTTTGATAATTTTTTATTTGAAAGGTAGTGCTTCCCGTGTGGTCACATTTTTTTAGTCCATGGCTGACAATGGTATCTATGAGAAAATCCCATAAGTCTTAAATTTGCATTAGATATGTGCGCGACAAATAGAAGAATAACTCAATGTCAGGCCAACCGATTTTGATGATTCTTTCGTTTTATTTGAAAGGATACACTTCAAGGATAGTTTGGTGAAAGTTTGGTTAGGTTTTGATTATGGGATCCGGTCAAATTTGAGAAAGTTTGTTTTTTTTGTTTTTGTTGGTAAAAAATTATTATACTGTAATATTTACAAGAAAAAAACATTGTTAAAATTGATGTTAGAAGTGAGATTCTTGATCGTTGCATTTCAAATTCAAATTCAAAATATTCTTCATTCAAATAGGTAATTATAATAAGCACTTTTGAATAGTCAAATGAACATATGAACAAAAAGCTACCACCGGTTCGGAAGGCAGTTCTGCTGAGAAGAGCCGGCAAGAAACTCAACAGTTGCTCTTTTCAAAATCAATGGTACAATCTATTACATTAGCTGGCAGCTATCCTGCATTACATTCAATAGACATTAATTCCATACATGCTTATCCTCTAAATATTCTTGAACAGTGTAATACGCTTTACTTATTTTATTTTTTTTACAGATATTTTAAATTTTTGTAGTGGCAAACTAAGAATACACTGCGGAATTTTATTATATACACGTATACTCAGACCCATAAAGGATTTATTAACTTTTTGGAGGCGAAAACTTGGTGTAACAAGCTTATCTTTATTGCTCGTTCCTATCGTATGACTGTCACTATTTTTGCTATGACAATGTATATTTCTTTCCACCAACCTCAAAAAAGAGAATGTTCTCATTTTCAACCAATTTCAAAAAAGGGAGAGATTCCTAATTCGTCCGAATATTTTTTATGTATGTTCTTGTCAATATACCAAAATGTTAGTTTGCACAAAAATAATACCTAATTAAGTGAAATTTTACATAGGACAACCACATCCACTCGTTGACAACCACTACCACCACCATCACCACTCGTTTAAGAAGCATCATTTTAAGATCTACCCATCACTTAAAATCGTAAAATAAATTAATTTTTAACAAAAATAAAAATCGATTTCTAACAACGAACTAAAAAGTAAAAAATAATTTTACTAAGATTTTATAATTTTAAAGTAACGCAGAAGAAAAGTATGTATTTGATACTCTTAAGAAAGTAATAAATGATCCAATTGGAGATGGGTTTACTTCTTGGACGCTCCTGGTGGTACAGGAAATACTAAAATAAAATATGATAAGTAGGTATCATAATAAGAAACCTGAAATTGTAATTCTCATTGTGATTTTTAGCGACTATAAAAATAATTTCAAGTGATTTATAATTTTTAATTTTATAATTGTTATTTTGAGGCCGTCGTGGCGCAGCGGTTCAAGGGTGTGACTGTAACGCGACGGTTGTGGGTTCGATTCCCACTCGAGGAAGTGGCATATATTTCCATTTCTTCGCTCTGGTGCCGAGGCAAAGCGCGGCGTTGAGTTCTGTTACTCAACACGCAATGCCTCCAGATTTCGGCAGAAAGTGAGGAACGGAATGTCTTAACACTAGGTTCCCTCTGCCTACCCTGCTGTGTGCGGGATACAGCGTGAAGGTGTTTTTTCTTTCTTTTTCTTTTTTTTTTCTTTTTCTATTTTTTTTCTTTTTTTTTTTCTTTTTTTTTTTTTTTTTCTTTCTTTTTCTTTTTTTCTTACTAGCTGACCCGGTGTCCCGAATAGCAGAATAAGTATTAAAAAAACTTAAATTAAAGAATAATTGTTAGGTGGTATGAAATTCGCCGAGTCAGCTACTACTGACATAAAGATTCAATATGAGATTATAAAAAAACAACATAATTTAAAATTATTTTTTTGTTCGATATTGCATATTTTGCGTCACGCTTCACGCAACGTGAGCGGCGGGGAGGGGGGGGGGACAGAGGGAGTACATATATCTGTTCGGGGCCGGATTTAATTTGCATCACAATTTTGGCAACAATTGGAATTAATTTGCGCTATTATGACATTTTAATCGCATTCGCTTTTGACGTACGACTCCCGGAGGACTCCCGGAGCGTCCAGATTGAATCACTGCCAATTAGCTATCTTATTACCGAGTTAAATATGTACTTTCACACAGCACGGGTGCGACGCGAGCGATGATGCCAGCGACGAGCCAGAGAGCCAATATTAGTAATCGACGTTGTTACAAAACAAGAGGCTTGGTCTAAACGAATGGCCACTTCTTCAGTTTGCGATAAGTCTTAGTAGCTAAAATGTTAATTATCTTCTATTAACTTTTCTCTTTTGGCAAAATATGATTATTGGTCATGTCATCCATTACATTAAATTTAAAGTAATTTTTACATTAAAATTTTATTCGATGAGCTTTCGTCAAACTTTTATCACTATCTAATTAACGGATGAAGACTTAGAGTACGTACGCTTACAGTACTGCAGTCAGGAAGAAAAGATTCACAATAAAAACAAAGTTTGGCCGAATTTTAAAATGTAATCGTGTGGAGTGCAGGGTGCAGGGTGCAGGGTGCGCGCGTCGAGTCTCTGCTTAGAGCTCTTTGGCATATTGAATGCAGCAATCACAATTAGCACGACCACCTCTACAAATGTCACCTCACCCACCTCGAGGGCTCGCAAGCATACTATCTTTTACTTAATACCTATATTACCTATGTATATCATGAATGTCTCCCATCAATATAGTATAAAATCAGTACATTGACAATAAATAGCACTTGGAGTGCGCTCTACGAGTAGCAGTTGGTGTAGAGTCGCGGTCGGCGTCGCTCTAGAGTGGCGATGCAATAAAAAGCCGCGCGGGATCTGTTGTTTTTAATATATATTTTTAAAAAACTTCACGTAGTATCCGGCACATAAAACAGTGTAGGCACAGGGAAACAGGGAATATAGTGTTAAGACACTCTGTTCCCATTAACACTTCGGTTCTAAACTTCCCGCCGACTTCTCGAAGCATTGCGTGTCCAGTGGTGGAACTCAACACCGCTCTTTGCCTCGTTACCAGACGGAGGAGATGAAATTAATAAATATTTCATTTCCTCGAGAGTGAATCGAACTCACTGTCGCGCTTACCGACGTATACTTGTGTGAGTTTCGACTGGCCTAACTCGTGTGGTAGTAAAATAAATGTTTAATATTTTTTTTTCGCTAGCCTGTACTGTCCCATTGTTGAGCAAAGGCCATTCTCCATTTTTTCCACTCTGGTCTATTTCATGCTATTGAGCACCAGTCAGGCTTGTAATAGTCCAGCTCGTCTCGCCATCTCCATTTTTGTCTGCCAATTCTCCTTTTAGAGTTCGGAATCCAACTGGTAGAAGATTTCGCCCAAGACTTTAAGGTATAATATAATATAAAGGTGTAATATAATATATATATTTTATAAAAGACGAAAGATCTTTAGCTTAAATATGATTTGTCTTAACAAGTTCTTCCATATTATAAAAGTGAAGTGAACTGTAGTGAACGTAGTTAAAACCACGGTACGTTATTGCAGTATTGCAGCGTGAGGAATGGCTAAGTTAGTTTAAAGTTACCTTTTGTTACAAGACATAGACCTCCCTCAGGGCGTGTCCTAGAAACCTTTGCTGCGAACTATTGACAGTTACTCCTATCGCGAGACCTCGTCGGCGGAGTCTTTGTGTGTATCCATGTGGTATTGTTGTGAGGGAAGAGTGTAATAATGCCTCTTTTATCTAGGTGAAACTGTAGTAAGTACACAAGTTACAGACTTAGTACATTTAAAATATTTTTGCAATTAGCTTCTTTAACATCTCACATATAACATAACTACTCGTAAATATAAAATTGTTTTTTTTAAATACTAGATTTATTATTTAAATTTTGTTAAATCAAGTAAGCAATTAATTTATTTACCTGTACTAGCTTAGCGACTAGTTTAGCATTACGCTGTATTATACATAGTGTTAAGGCATTCCTTTTACCACGTACCGCTCGATTTTCTAAACATTGTGACTGAGTGACTCTGCGAACTCAATGCCGCGTTTCGTCTTCCTATCAGAGCGCAGAAATAAACAACTTTTAACAAAAAAAAAACGACGTCCACCGGATCCCATAATTATAACCTAACCAAACTCTCACCTCAAACTATTCTTGAAGTGTATCTCACAATAAAAATAATAGAATTATTGAAATAGGTCGGCGTGACATTGAGTTATTCGTTCATTGGTCGCGCACATACTTAATGGAAATTTAAGACTTGTATGATTTTCTCATCGATAACATTGTCAAAAACATTGTAAACCAAATTAAAATGGAAAGCTTTCAAATAAAAAAAAGAATCATCAAAATCGGTTCAGCCAGTCAAAAGTTCTGAGGTAACAAACATAAAAAATACAGTCGTTAATAACCTTCTCCTCCTCCTCCGACTTCCGTAAAGTTGGTTAATAATGATCAATTCTCTCGAGTGGCTAAATCTTGATCAAAAGATAATTTTCACAATAAAAGGCTTTGCAAGGCTTAGGATACTGTGGTGTAAATGGCGCGTAGACGTGGCACAGTGATGCGAGAGCGGGCTCTGCGTCGCGCGTGTATCGTTGGACGTTATAACACCTCTATGTTTCACTAGGTTTTACTGCGGCCTCGCTTCTTCGCTTCGTGGCAAAATGGAATTAACTTGGGGTCTTGTATGCCACACGACACAGTCTAAGCCTGAGGTAACTCTGATTACTAGCTTTAACTGTAGGCACCAGTGAAAGGGTTAACTTAATGTAATATTAAAGTCAATCCCATCAAAAACATAAATGTAAAATTAAAGACAAGTTCAGTAATAAAACATATGCCTTCAGCGATAAAAGAAGTGAGATGTAAATTTATGCCAAGTTCAATGGTCAGTCTTGAAATTTATTTTTAACAATATAACATATTTTATAACAACTGAAAATGCCCTTTCCTTTTACAACTTGGAGACTTTATTTATGTTTAATATCTGACTTGGCTAGTTTTCATATGAATTTACAATAGAATCGGAATAGAATAGAATAGAATTTGAAAACATTCATTTATATCGATGTAAAATTAAAAGCTCGGAAATTAACGTCATTATCTAAATAACTGTTTGAGGTGTGTTTATGAAATTTAATGCACGTATACAGGTGGGGGGTCTAAATATTTGAGCCAAATATGACAGGTTTAGGTGGAATAGTTTTTGAGTTACGAATAGGTAAAAAATGGCTTCAAATGGTTCGTGTAAAATAACACACGGTGCTGCTCGCCAGTTCTGTTTACAAGAACTTGGCACGCACTCTGCGCGTTCTAAATATCAAACAATTAAAAACTGTATACGATAAAAAAAATAATTCTGTGTAAGGTTTATTTGTGAAATTCCTACGTTCTATTTTAATTACAATATTTCTTTTCCTTCTTCTTTTATCTATTCCTTTTTTTAGAATAATTAATGTTTTTTTATTTATCTTATATACGATATTCATATATCCTCCTCCTTTCCTACCATTAGCCGTCGTCGATGACATCGCCGGCGTTAGTTTCTCTTTACCTTGTTTAGTCGCATTAAGTATTTAGCGCGGAGAGAGTGAATGTGTTGATATTTGCATATCCATTAACACCACACTCACTAGCAGATACGCTTCGTAAAAAACCTGTTGTTTATGTATTTCATAGCATTTTTAAAAATAGATATGTCAATATATTGATAGAAAAATAATATAAAATCGAAGATAGAAGCTCTGTAAGTGTATCTATTACACAACAGACTAATATTTTAGGGCTCAATGCTCGGATGCTAGGACCATATACTCGTATACTAACATTGTGAAGATGAAGACTTTGTTTGGTTGAACGCGTTGACCTCAGAAGACTGTAGGCTAAGCTATCACGCGGACGAAGCCGTAGGTAGAAGCTACTCAATAATAACATACGAGTATATATCCAAAATAAGACAATCCTACAAACGCCAGCAATAGTTCGTAATAAAACAGTACTCATACAACTTTAATCAGGCGACGCAAAACTTCTACGAGGCATATAACTACAGTATAGTAGGTACTTAAGAAATTTAGTCGTAGACAGTACTGCTACCAACCGTACATACTAGAGGGCTTCACTTAAGGACGGACACTGCCGAGCTACAATTATATCATTCAGACAGATTAATGAGTCCCCAATGATGATTAACGGCTCTACGTTTTATGCGATCGAAAGGTTCAACAGGCCAATCGGTGTTTGGGCGAGAAGTGTTGTTTCGCCCTGCCGATGATACTCAGTTTTTTTGAGGCCAACAAGACCTTGCTTTCCAGATGATCGGTATATTGGCATTCACTCGAAACATTAAGGGCTAATATGCATCAGCATATTAGCAGTATCGACTGGGCGCGGCTATAAGAGGAGACACAATACTCCGTAACAGGCAGTGGTCACAAAAGGCCCGAAGGGGCGTCGATAACAACCTGGTACTGTTCTGGATGTGAAATCAGCAGAAGGTCCAATAAGAAGGCATTGTGGTTATCGCCTGATGTTACAGAAGTCCAAGTCAGGCGTGGCACGGGCTACCGCGGAGCGGACGCCTCGTTTGTCCTGTCTAATGCGCGGTACTATATCCTCCCCAGACGGGCGACTTGAGTCTACTCATGGAGGGAATCTCCGGCAGAGGAGGTCCTGGGGTAAAATGTCTTTAAGTGTTGCTATCATATTCCAGGAAGAGGTTGGTTTTAACACGTGGACACAGTGTGGGAACACGTACTTTAGTCGTCTTTTAAACACCATCAGTACCAGGATAAGTATGAAGTTTTTTAACATTGATATATCAATAACCGTTTGACTTAAATTGTTCAAATCTGATCTGATACTGATCTGATACTTTATGTTTCAAAACAGCCGAATTAATTAAAGCTGATGGTGCCCTAATATAAATATGGTCCAAACACGATTCCACCACATTGCCACATGTAAATGTACACATCACCACTTTGGTGGTTTTAATAAACGTGCTCAATTGCCTGCAAGTAGACTAATTGGTTTATGAGCTATGAAGGTCTCAAAAGTAACTTGAAATAATTCGTGTAAAACACACATTGCGCGTTTCCAGCTTTTTAACTTGCTGCACACGCTGGCGCTTGTCTTGATGAGCTCGTTTTGTATACGTATAGGTACATATATACTTGCAATAACAATTTATATGGAACCGTCAAAAACAATTTTTATACACTTTTAGTGAGTGAAACAGACTAAAGGATAAATTTAGGCGTGCGCTGGAAGTGAAAACGTATTTCAAAAAATGGAACAGAAATTCTCTCAACGCTTTGAGAATATCAGAAACAGTTTCGTTATAAAATCAAAAACGTATAGGTAATTCTAGTCGAGCATCTATATGGGAGCGTCGACGGTCACAGGGCCGGGCAAGCTTTACACGGGCTGTAGTCAAGGCAAAGGAAATAATTGTTTGCGCTCGTCCGCGGTCGTCGGGATTGACGAAGAGCGACAGCATATCTCCAGCGTTCAGAATCAACAATTTTCTAATCTTTTTTATAATTTTTCTTAAAATTTTAGTGACTTTTAATTTATTTACTTTATTTTGTGGTAGTGTGTGTAATAATGATGAAAACATACGAGTCATTGTAAGTTTTTTTAGAAAAGTAGTATGGTTTTAATTAAAGTATGCTAATAGTTGATACAATTTACTTTATTACTGCTACTACTTTTACCCGCAAATAGAAGGGCAGGCAGGGGGAACCTAGTGTCAGAGACACTCCGCACATCATTTTCGAGATTGAGTTGAGTGTCGGAACTCATCGGTGCAATTTACTTGTTACCTGAGCTGAAAATTAAAATAATTAATTTCAGAGTCGCTGTGCCACTTTGCCACGGCAACCTTAAAAGTAATTTTGTATTAATTCTTATTTAACTTATTAAGACGCAATTATGTATTTCAATCATGGTGTAATAAGGGGTTAAAGTAAATAAATAAACTATTTATCACATCAACTCCTCATGTAACATATTCAGAAATGATACAATACCTGAAACAGATTTGAGGCACAACGCGCAATTAAAGTTGACCTGGTTGCGCGAGGGTGGAGCTGGTGGATGCGGGTTTGGTTTCATTTTAGGTTATGTTACATGAGGAGTTGATGTGATAAATAGTTTATTTATTTACTT
>JAEBDU010012902.1:18737-202486 GCA_016802625.1 Heliconius numata
GGGGGGGGGGGGGGGGGGGGGGTGTTTGGTAGAATTCGTCAAAAGCAATAACATTTAGTACTCAGCTCGTATTTAGCACGCTGCGGGAAGCGCAATATTGGCCAAAAATGTGCCGAGTTCACATGCTCGCTACAACATGACGCATATAATCACATCAATTTACTTTCGACATTCCGCGACTGCCGCATTCGTTATCATCTCGTATTCAGCTTCTGGATATCATACGTTTTAGGCGTAACCTGCAACTAGTACAGCCTCTATGGTACAGTGAGGCAGTGGTTAACTCTACCTACACTTTGCTGATTATATTTAAATGAAATTTCTTTTACATATTTAATTGAGAACCTTTTCCTTGTTTTGAAAGTCCAAGTAGGCGCTCCGTGCATGGATTTTTGACATCGCTATCCCACACGACGACAATCTCGCGAAGGCCGAAAAAGAAAAACTGTCGAAATATTTGGGCAGGGAATTTTGGGAAAATCAGGAAATTTGGGGTTTTGGGAAATTTGGGAATGTCAACTATCATTGTGCCGATAGTGGTTTCAGTTAACGGTTTAATAGCGAAAAAGTCTCGACCAACATCTCAACCGGATGCACATGATGCACATGAACATAGTATATTTTTATATTTTTAAAAGTATTTTTTATATTAATTTATATTTAAAAATATTAAATTTATTTTTCTTGGATAATAAAAGTATACTCGTAAATTGATGTAATTAATAAAATATTTAACATTTTAAATTGAATATAATGATCTTTATAAATGAAGTTTGACTACGTCCCCACGAGGCGCTGCATCTGTAGTGACACGCTGATAACAAATAGTGTCATTCACTCGCGTCATTACGAAAGTGACGGCTTAACGACGCGACGTGACGCGACGTGACGATAGGTACTTGTCAATTTACTACTGTTACTTCCGTTAGTAAACACATTGGCAGAGTGATTTTATTGTCATTCACATACATTACGCATCAACGCTCTACCTCGTCAGAATAGATAAGCGAAGTTAATTAATAAAATATCCCGAACTTCCACTACTATTCCATCACATTACATTTGAGCCATGTGAGCCCCTAATATGTCGACATTCGATATCTATGTGAAAAAGCAACAAATAAGAACCCATAAAATGATTTGTTCCCATAAGTACCATATTTTTCCTATTTCTGAACTAGAAATGTAGCAGACATTAGTGTCACTGTCCCATAAATCTACGGTCGCATTGCGCTGCACGCTGCACGCTGCGCGCTGCACGCTGCACGCTGCACGCTGCACGCTGCACCGTGCACGCGTCGCGCCGCCGCGTCGATGTCGCCATCGAAATGCCGTTATAATAGTATAGATAGTTCACCTGAACGTATGATCATTTCGTTTCGTGTTTTGCTAATGTTTTAAATAACATGTAAATATTTTTAAATAAACGTTCATTTCTCTTTCTTTAAATATAAGTTAAGTGACATCTACATTACTGTCTGTCTCTCTGTTTAACACGGCTCCAGAACCACATACAGGCTGCGTGTTGCGTGCACCGCGCGTGAATACCTGCAACACAAACATACAACAATTTACCTTGTGATAGAAGATTACAATTTAAATCCGTCATGGCGCAATGGCTGGTTGTGGGTTCGATTCCCTCTCGATGAAATGAAATATTTAATATTTTCATCTCCTCGCTCTGGTAACAAGATAAGATGCGGCATCCAATTTTGTCACCCAACACAAAATGTCTTGAAAATTTGGCAAAAAGTGGTCTTAATACTGGTGCAACAAAAGAAGAAACAATAATTTTATGCTAGCAAACCCAATTAAAGCCCTTAAAAAGGTTACAATTACAAATTAATATTACAAATTAATATTCTAAAAACACTTGAATAATAATAAAAAAATATAATCATAATAAATAAATAAATAAATAAAGCGGGTGAGCTGCGAGCGCGCCGCTATTAAACAAATAGTCAAGTATATAATTAACAATTATTTTTGTACTATCAAGAAATACTGTTGATAGTGGAAATATAATAAAAGATTAGAAAAATATTAAAATTTAGATATAAAAATATACGGTTTAAAAACAAAACAGAAAAAACTACTTCTTTTTCCAAAAATACGAATATAATATTGAAAAAGAAATGCGTATATTCAGACTTTGACAACTTAGTAGAATTCGTCCGTCGAACTGCTCGAAGGCTGCGAGCACACACCCCGCACTCCGGGGTAGTCTAATTATGAGAGTTTTTAGGAGAACATTATTATAACTGTTTTGTAATATAGTGTAGTCAACACTTTTATTTTCTTGCGACGTTTAACAATGTGTATTCTATATATTATGTACTAGCATCCGCCAGCGGCTTCGCCCGCATGAACTACACGATCATTATTCGATATACTGAATTATTTTGGTACCATATTAGCGAAATTCTTATAAGTGTATAGTTTTTAATGGTTTAAAAAAATGCGACCTACATTATTACTTAAGATCGGTTCAGTATTTTTTTTGTAAATACATATGAACGTTTTGTTTCTTAGAGCGCTTTGCAATATAGTATCTAATAAATTATTAATTTTTATTTTCATCATATGTTAAAAAAGAATATAAGTACTAATTTGAATTATTCAAGCCTTTACAATTGCGTGAAAAGACTTAAAGATTGAACAACTGGCTTAGATAAGGATTCATTCCTAATAGAACCTGTTAGGAAAATTTTCATAAAATGATAAGAGCTCTTATAATTTTTATGTGATTTTTTGTTATAGAGCATTATAAATATAAACAAAACAAAAATGTTTTTACTTAACTGTTAATATTTTTTTTAGCTTCAAGCTGAATCCCTCACAAAGCAAGGTAGGCAGAGGGAATCTGGGAACCTAATTTTAAGATACTTCGTGGCCATTAAGGCACTTCCGTTCTCCATTTTTCGCCTAACAATGAAGGTATTGCGTGTTGAGTGGCGGAACTCAACGTTGCTCTTTGCCTCGACACCAGAGCCAAGAAATGAAACTATAAATTTAAATAAATATTCCATTTCTTTGAGAGGGGAATGAACTCACAACCAGTCGCATTTATAATCATACACTTGTCCCTCTGCGTCACGACTGGCCTCTGCCCTTATCTTATTTTTTTCAGCTTCACACAAAGGGTAGGCAGAGGGAACATTGTGTTAACAGACTCCGTTCCCCACTTTCCGCCGCTTTTTCAAGGCTTTGCGTGAGAATGGCGGAACTCAACGCTAGGCTTTGGTCTTGGTGCCAAAGCGAAAATCATCATCATCATCATCATCAACAGCCGTCTTTTGTCCACTGTTGGACATAGGCCTTCCCCAGTTCTCGCCACCACACTCGATCTTCAGCTTTTCGGACCCATCCGCTTCCCGCCAATTTCTTCATATCGTCAGCCCATCTGGCAGGGGGTCGTCCCACCGGTCGTTTTGTACGGGGTCTCCAAAGCGAAAATACATATTAATAAATAATATTCTCGAAACGCTGGCGTCACCCTGTCGCGTCCTGGCGCAGGGGCATTGTGCCCCGTTACTGTAGTAACAAAGTTTAACATACACTATTTACCCCAAAGCTACATCCCTAAAGATCGAAATTAGTAAAATCCCATCTTAACACACATGCACAATTATAAACTGCTAGCACTTGTAGTAACAAAGTTTCATAGATACTATCAACCGCAAAACAACCCCTTAGTGGTCGAATATCGCAAATATCCTTCTTAGCCCATGCACAGTTTGAGGCTCCTATTACTTAGAATAACGAAATTTGATATTCATTATCAACCCCAAAACTATATAATTAAATAGACACTAGTACCGTGTTACCCTTCATCTGAATCGGAATGCCAGTTAACACTTAAGTGTCGTCGATTATGCAGCTTACCTTGCAGAGAGGCTTGAAGTGACACTAGTCCCAACTACTCGAGCAACGCCGGTCGTCGCAAACAAAGGGTTGTCGGGAACCATCTCTCGCCGCTACTCGTGACCAACCAACATTTGTATTAGCTACAGACTTCGAGTGTTGAGAGGCAGAACTCTTACTAAAGCCAGGAAATGAAAATAGTACATTCCTCGAGCGGGGATCGACACTATGATAGTCGCGCTCACAGATCGTTCATACTATGCGCAGCATAGGAGTATTATAAGTACTCGTATGCTGCGTTTAACTGCGTTTAGAGCGGCATTACAAGAGATGCATCACGGTTGCGGTCATAGTAGAGTTATTTGGATTTCTGCAAAACTTTGATAACATTAAAGTTAATAAAGATGTTAGGGGACGTCGTGGCACAGTACGATATGGTCTAGCTGAAAATAAGATAGTTGAGGGTTCGATCCCCACTCGTTGGAATGATTATATTTACAATCAAAGTATTAATTAACCTGTTTAGTAGACAACGCTTGGCGTCGCGTACCGCCATTCACTTATTATGTTGTTTAGTAAAAAAGACCTCCATGAAACACTTAATAGGTAAATGCAGAACATTAAAAATCCTATTTTTTCGCATAGTAGGCAGAAGGTATCTAGTTAAGACACTCCGCTTTCCCTTTTTCTTCGAATTTTCGCGACATTGCTTATTGAGTGAGAAAACTTAATGCCATGATTCATCTATTAGAGTGGGGAAATAAAATAGATAAAATATAATCACTTTGAGGCCAGTCGTTGCGCAGGGGGGATAGGTTGTGAGTCCGATTACCACTCAAGAAAATGCAATATTTAATATTTTAATTTCTTTGCTATGTTTTCAAGGCAAACGGCGGCGTTGCCTTACGCTACTCAACAAACAATAGTTGCAACACTGGGCTCCCTCTGCCTACCTTTCTATATGCGGGATACAGCGTGAAGCTGATAATCATTCCCTCGAGTGCGGATTGAACTCATACTTGTTGCGATTACAATCAGAGGCTGCGCTAGTACACCTCTATTTATTTACTTTTATATAACGCAGAACATAAATACTAAATATTATAAAATAAAGCAACTCTCAAACCATTAAATAAAATAAAAAATACACAAATATTTTAGGTTAATATTAGCTATTAAAAAATTATGTCCCCGAAGCGAAGAAAACAATATCTGTCAAGTTAACGCCATATTTAAATATTTCCTATTACCGTCAGTGACACCGCAAGTAGCGCACACTCGCCGTAGCACGTCAGCTACGAGGCTACGCGCCGTCACGTGGTGACGTAGCAGAAAGCTACGCAACTACGTTCAGTTATATGCATAAAGTGACTTTCATTAGGTTAGTCAGGGTAGGCAGAGGGACCATAGTGTTAACATTCCGTTTGTTAATTATCAAAAATTAAGCGGTACGTGGGACAAAACTTAAAAAACGTAAAACAAAATTTACACAAAAACAACAAATAATATAAAACAACATGACAAGTATAACAGAAACTGGAGAACGGAGTGTCTTAACACTAGGTTCCCTCTGCCTACCCTTCTGCGTGCGGGATACAGCGTGAAGCTGTATTTATTTAACATGATAAGTAAGTTCTGAGCTACACGTGGGAGCTCCGTACTCGTCCTCTCACGACGGAGTTGCAGTTGGCTCGAGGCGACGTTATTGCCGTTATTTATCTTGTGTAGTAGTTTAGTCTAACTTGGAAACTTTATATGGCAGAGAACACATTAGCTTCCAATGATACGAGTGTTACATCAGTTTTGCAGTTTTGTTGAGACAATATCTTACATGCCTTCGATACTACTCGTAATAATTTAGAGAATTCTTTGACTCTATATATTTTTTATTTTTGTTCTGTATGATTTGCTTTAGCGGGAAACAGAGTGTCTTAACACGAGGTTCTTAATACTAGATTCTAGGATACAGCGTGAAGCTGAAACAAAGTGATATGTTTAAAAACAGTATTTAGATTTTGCTGAAGTACGTCTGCGTAGTTTAAAAGTATCAGCGAAGAAATATTCCTATAACGTGTTTTCATGAAAAATTTACTCTATTGTTAAATCTCTATATTTAATGCGAAATTAATCTAAAATCTTATTTTTATATAAACATATGAACTACCACTTTTAAGAATACCAGTTAAATTGCAAGCTGCACGGGACGCTAACGTAACCAACATCATTTAGATACTTTTTCCTAATAAGACACAATTGCGTGTATTTCAGAATCAAATATGGGAGTAGATTAGTTTGCATTCTCATCACGCCATGAGTTTCAAATTGATCGTAATTTAGTTCATTCGATCGCTTTCAATGCGTCTCTTGAGAACATTTATTGAAGAAACTTCATCCGCCACGTTCTGGCGAGCGTGTGCTGGCGAATGTGGACATATTTATTACCGTCATTTAACGTAACGGGAATATTAGAAGGGAAAATCTGGAATCTAAAAAATATTGATATTAAAAACAGTTATAATATATTACGATTTTATGAATATGTTTCGACGAAAATGAAATACATGTAAATTAGGAACGATTGGTTAAAATTCAAATATTAATTTTGTTTCTGAGAGTCTATTTATCTAAAGTAATTCGCTATACTTACAACAACCAGAGTTGCTTCAGGGTCTTAGAGAGAGCCACATGTTTTATTCAGTATTTCCATTTGACAACGCGAGCGAAGCCACGGGAAAGACTCGTAAAAAAATATAACACTTGTCCTATCTATATATATAAAAGGACTTGCCCTCACTGACTGAGGTAAGACGCCGTAACCGCTGTGAGTAGAAACGTGAAATTTGGACAGATGTTTAGTTTTGTAATCTGGACATCCACTAATTTGAATTTTGAAAAATTTTAAGCTTAAAGGGGTGAAATAGGAGTTAAAAGTTTGTATGGAAAAAAAATTAAATCGGCACCGATTCTCATAAAATTTGAAATTGAGATTTTTAAAAGTATTTCATAAATCATTTTCTACAATTCTTCCCCTAAGGGTGCAAATAAATGGTTGAAAGTTTGTATAGATTTTTTTTTAAAATGGGTACCAATTTTTATAAAATTTGAAATTCAGACTATTGAAAGTATTTAATTGAACACATGTTTCATGGTTTTCTAGAATTCTTCCCCTAAGGGTACAAATAAGGGGTTGAAAGTTTGTATGAAAAAAATCTTAAATTGCCACCTATTTTTATAAAATTTGAAATTTAGACTCTTAAAATTATTTCATTGAACACATGTTTCATGGTTTTCTAGAATTCACCCCCTAAATATGCAAATAAAGGGTTGAAAGGTTGTATGGAAAAATCTTTAAATCGCCACCGATTTTTATAAAATTTTGAATTTAGACTCTTAAAAATATTTAATTGAACACATAATAATAATAATAATAATAATAAGCCCCCCAAAATCCTACCTTACGTCCTAGCTGAACACCTTGCTAACGTGGGGGGCGGTAACGTGTACTGACGAAACTTACACGGCCAACAAGGCAAAGGTAACCCATAAATATGGAGACACGTCTAAAAAGAAAACTGAGAGGGCCGCTTCCCGAGGGTGATCGTCGGGGCACACCTGGAGCTGACGCTGGGTGTTTCAGCATGCGAACCGTCAGCGGTCTGGAGTTGAACAGGCGGGCTCCCACCGACAAATATACTACAGCCGAACACACCACCCTAACCAATAGTCCCATAGAACCATATAGCCCAAGTAGTGAATCTTATACACCTTCCATACCATCATCGCCTTCTTCAACTCATACAGTTGAACACGTACCAACTTTGAGTGTTGCGCGGGAGGCAAATGCCTTTTTGCCCGCGTCCACCAAAGCTGGGAAACCGAGAGTACGCATGAGATGGAGTTCTGAAGTAAACATTTTTATTATGCGTACCTATTACCAAATCACTAAGTTAGAAACAGATTTCACAATATATAGACAACGCCTACACGAAATATTCAGTGAAAAATTTCCTTACATCAATGTTTCCCAGCAAAGAGTATCTGACCAAATGAGAACAATCATTAGAAATAAACTACTGCCTCAGGAGTTGTTGAATCAAATAAAAGCAGAAGTTAAAAGTCAACTAGAATTAGATGAGATAGAGATGGAAAATATTGATAGTAATCAAACCCAGAATCTTTTAACATTACCAAATACACCAACTACACAATACGAAGTCCGCCAACAAATACAAAATACTTGTTTAACCCAAGCAACACAAACTTATACACAAACTGAAACTTCAACCTGTTTATTAGAAAATGAAATAGAAACTTTAATATTACCTACAGATGTGACGGAAAAATATGTGCAAAATTTAAAAGAGAAGCTAACAACCGCACTTAATCTTTTTTCTGGATTAGATCCAACAACTCGTCCAAATTTACCAAAATTAAAATATAGCCAAAAACTTACTGAATTAATAAAAATATTTAATTCAATAATATTAAGTAATTATAATTCTGAAGACACTCAACTAATAGATATACATACACTAATATATTGCACAGCCGTAGTGATAGGAGAAGAGTTAGGTTATAAAATCATACAGAAGATAGATACAGAACAAAAGAAAAAATGTAAAAGTAAGCCGCCTTGGCAAATAAGATTAGAGAAAAGTATACAAAAGCTTAGAGCAGATATTGGTCGTCTCACACAATATATTAGTAATAATAGATCTGAAAAAGTAGTTAAAAGAGTCATGAAAATTTTCCGTAATACCGCGCTACATACTAAACATGAAAACGACAACAAAAAAGTAAAAGAATTTCTGGATACACTAAAACAAAAACTAGCTCTTAAATCACACAGACTTAAAAGATACAATAAAGCACAGAAACGTAAAGATGATAATATTCTATTTACAACAAGAGAAAAATCGTTTTATAGACAACTTCTAAAACCAGATCATTTATGCCAAGATAGTAATAATGAGAGTATTCCTACAGAAACACAGTTAGTTACATATTGGTCGAACATATGGGAGCAGGAGTCAAAACACAATGAAAATGCTGAATGGATATTAGAAGAGATAAATAAATACAAAACAATAGATGAAATGAATTTTACTGAAATAACTGAAGCCGAAATATTTAAAATTACTACTAAACTCCATAATTGGAAATCACCCGGTGTAGATAAAGTACACAACTTTTGGTACAAAAAATTAACTATATTTCATAAAGCAATAGCGAAAAATTTAACGGAAATCATTTTTAAAAAGCAGAATATACCCAATTTTATGGCGACTGGAGTTACGTATATGATACCGAAAGGCAAGTTTTCTCCAGACCCTGCACAATATAGACCTATAACGTGCTTATCCACAATCTATAAAATTCTAACTTCAGTATTAACATCTAAAATTACCTCACATATAGAAAAATATAATATAGTAGCTGAAGAACAAAAAGGGTGTAGACGGGGCCATATGGGATGCAAGGAACAACTCATTATAGATTCCACCATTCACAAGCATGCTACAGCAAAAAATAGAAATCTACATTGTACTTATATAGATTATAAAAAAGCGTTTGACAGTATACCACATTCCTGGTTAGTAAAAATATTAGAAATATATAAAATAAATCCAACAGTCATTGAATTCTTAAATAGTATTATGTCCCAATGGAAAACCACTTTGCAGCTTAATCATAATAATCATTCCGTTAAAACTAGACAAATTTTTATTAAGAAAGGAATCTATCAAGGGGATTCCCTGAGTCCCTTATGGTTTTGTCTCGCTTTAAATCCATTATCCAGTATGTTAAAAAATAGCCAAGTAGGATATAATTTCAATTCTCGAATACAAAACTCAGTAATATCGCATCTTATTTATATGGACGACCTAAAACTATATGCTAAAACAAATAAAGATATGAAGAAGCTAATAGATATAACTGTAGAGTTTAGCAACGACATACAAATGCAATTTGGTCTAGATAAGTGTAAAACTCTACATATAACTAAAGGGAAAATCCAACCCGGTGATTATTCAATAAATGAAAATAATATTATTACAGCACTTGAAGCTCAAGATATTTACAAATATTTAGGATACAATCAGCTTAAAGGCTTAGACCATACAAACACAAAACAGATTTTAACAGCAGAATATAAAAAAAGAATACACGCTATCTGTAAAACACAATTATCCGGAAAACATCTCATTAAAGCAATAAATACATATGCAATCCCAATATTAACGTACTCCTTTGGCGTAGTGAAGTGGTCAAAAACAGATATAGAGCACCTAGAGAGACTAATACGTACTATATTAACAAAGCACAATTATCTTCACCCTAAATCTGCAATAGAAAGACTAACCATTAAAAGATCATGTGGCGGAAGGGGTCTCATAAACATTAATACACTATGGCAAAATCAACTTAATACATTACGGAAATTTTTCATTAACAAATCAAATAACAGCATAATACATAAAACAATAAAAGATAACGATCACAATTACACTCCGTTAAACTTAGAAGAAATAGTTAATGCAGAAATTAGCCCCAAAACAGATCCACAAAAGGAACAAATAGATAACTGGAAAAGAAAAGTGCTACATGGCAGACATCCACATGATTTGGAACAAGCGCATATAGATTCAATAGGTTCGAATATGTGGCTTAAAGTAGGTAGTTTATTCCCAGAAACTGAAGGATTCATAATAGCGATTCAGGACCAAATTATAAATACCAAAAACTATAGAAAATATATAATTAAAGACACCAAAATTACAAATGATAAATGTCGTAGATGCCACAGCCAGCCAGAGACAATTCAACATATAACCGGAGCTTGTTCCAATCTCACACATTCAGATTACACACATAGACACAACCAAATTTGTAACATCATACATCAACAACTTGCACACAAATATAAACTTATTACGAATATTGATACTCCTTACTATAAGTACGCCCCAGAAACCATATTAGAAAACTCTACCCACAAATTATATTACGACCGAGCTGTCCTTACTGATAGGACTATACATTTTAACAGGCCAGATATAATATTGCAAAACAAAGCAAATAAAATTACTTACCTTATAGATATCGCCGTACCCAACACTCATAACCTCCAAAAAACAATTACCGAGAAGATAAATAAATATGAAGAGTTGAAAGATGAAATAACAAGAATTTGGAAACAAAAAGCAGTATATATAGTACCTTTAGTTCTCTCTACTACTGGTGTTATACCAAAACATCTCCATCATAGCATAAAAATATTAAATTTAAAAAATACAATTTACATAACATTACAGAGAGCAGCAATACTAAACACATGTAGATTAGTAAGGAAATTTTTACAAATAGATGAAGATCAAAATACTAACATACCACAATTACAATAACACAACCTATTTACATACATTGTATCTACTTGGTAACAACCCGTAGATACAATAGAATCTAGTTTTGAACTGAGCAATTAGCACATATACATAAATAATAATAATAGCCTCTTTATTCAGACATTACAATCATGCTACAATTTTAAACATTTATACATAAATACAAAAAAGAAAAATAACAAATTTTGCAGCAGTAATTAAAAAAAATGTACACTTCTAACGTTATTTTACGTCTGTATGCCTATTGGCAAAGGCCTCCCCCAATTGCCTCCATTTCTCCCTATCACTTGCTGTCCTGGTCCATTTACTACCTGCTACAAGCTTTATTTCATCAACCCATCTCCTGGGTGGTCTACCTCTTCTTCTGTTTCTGTCGCGGGTGAACCAAAACAATATCGTCTTGGACCATTTTTCCTTTCCCCTTATAGTATGTCCTATCCACTTCCATTTTAGATTTTTAATGGTTACGGTAACATCTTTGGTTCTTGTATATTTCTTTATGTCCACAGTTCTTATCCTGTCCGAAAGTCTCTTTCCCATCATACTCCTTTCCATGGCTGTTTGGCACGCTTCAAGTTTCCGTATATGGTTCTTGTTAAGGGACCAAGTTTGGCAACCGTGTGTTAGGACTGGCAATATACAGGTATCAAAAAGTTTTCGTTTGATAAATATGCTAATTTCTTTATTTTTCATAATTTCTTTTTGACTCCAGTATAATTTCCACGCGTGACCTATACGTCTATCGATTTCCTTGGAAGTCATATCTATTGGCGAGATTATTTGGCCTAGATACACATATTCGTCTGTGTAGTTGATTATTTTATTGTTAATAATTATCGGTTCTTGCAATCCATTTGTCATGGCTTGAGTCTTCTCGACATTCATAATCAATCCTACTTTACGGCTTTCTATTTCTAGGCTGTTCATCATCGTCTGCAGTTCTTCTTTTGATGACGAAAAGATAATTAAGTCATCTGCAAATCTGAGATGCGTTAGGTTTTCTCCATTTATTTTTAACCCACAATCCTGCCAATCTAATTTGCGGATGACTTCCTCTAAGACGGCTGTGAATAACTTAGGTGAAATGGGGTCCCCCTGGCGTACACCTCTTTCTATTCTTATTTCCTTACCTTCTTTCTCTAGTTTGATTTTGGCTTTACTGTTCCTATAAATGTACTCCAGAATGCGAATATATTGATTTTCTACCCCTTGATTTTTAAGTGCTTGCCATATGCTGTTATGCTCTAATGAGTCAAATGCCTTGCTGTAGTCAATAAAACAACAATAAAAAGTCATATTGAATTCTCTGCCCTTTTCAAATAATTGTTTTACGACGTGGATATGGTCAATAGTTGAGTAACCACTCCTAAATCCGGCCTGTTCTCTTGGCTGGCATTCATCCAATGTCTTAGATATTCTGTTGAGAATTACTTTAGCAAAGACTTTATAGATATTTGACATCAGACTGATAGGTCTGTAATTATTTATGTTATTTTTGTCTCCTTTCTTATAAAGCAATACTATTGTAGACATTATCCATTGTTCAGGTATGACTTCAGTTTGCAATACTTCATTAAAGATGGATGTTAATATTGGTACAAGTTGTGTCATGTTTTCAATTAGTGTTTCATTAACAATGCCATCTGATCCAGGAGCTTTATCCTTTTTTTGAGTCCTTATTGATTTTTCTACTTCTGTGGGTAATATATCTGGTACACGATCTCCTCCAGTAAGGTCTATTAACTGGCTTTCGTTTTGTTTTGTGTACAAATTTCGAAAAAATTCAGTGGCTATTGACATAATTTCTGGACGTCTTGTTTTTCTTTTTCTTTGTTGGTCAGAAATATTGGGTATCCATTCCACTTTTCCAATTAGCTGTTTAGTTGCCTTTTTTATACCTCCCGTTCCCTGAATACTTTTCTCTAATAAACCCAGCCTATATTTTTGTCGGTCTCTTCGCATATTACTCTTTATTTCTTTGCTTGTCTCAGCTATCTGTTGTCTAGTCCTTTTTGTTTTCTTAGCCAAAGATATTAATTCCGCCCTCGTTCGAAGGAGTTCTATCGTTTTGTTTGTGAACCATTTTGTGGTACTTTGCCTTTTCCTTGAGATACTTATTTTATTTTCCAAAATTTCTTCAAGTTTGTTATATTTACATTGTGTATTTAAATCTTTTGTGCAATCTGTGAAGTTTTTTAATTTTGCCTTTAGGTTATCGTTATTATCCCGGGTCTTTCCCCAGGTTTGTTTCACTTTAAATGGTCTGGCTTTTTTACATGAGTTAAGTAACAATTTGGCTCTCACCATTCTATGGTTACTATTAAAGTTTAGGTTGTTTATAACTCGGCAGTCCTGAAATTGTTTGTTTTTGTTAGTAAGGATGTAATCTATTTCATTTTTGTAGCGGCCATTTGGAGATATCCATGTTCACCTATTACTGTCCCGACTTTTAAATAAACTGTTAAGTATTTTTAAATTATTTTCGTATGCAAAGAGCAAAAGTTTTCCGCCGTTTCTAGTCCTTTTCCCTGAACAGTATGGACCTAATACAACCTCTTCGCCGTCTACTCTATTGCCTGTTCTTGCATTGAAATCCCCCATTACAATTAAGTTATTGTGCGTATGGAGTTTTATTGACTTTGTTACCATAGCATAAAAATCATCTATTTCTGTTTTGTTGGATTGCTCAGTTGGAGAGTAGACTTGCATAATTGACCACATCTCAGTATTAGGTAGTTTTAAGTTGAGTATTGTAATGCGTTCGGATAATCCTATAAATTCGTCGATATATGAACTCAGTGCTTTTTGGACAAGAAATCCTGTCCCGAATTGTCCAGGTGTGACTCCATTGTAGTAGAATATAAAATTACCGTGATCTTCTATAGCCTCGCCATAGCGTCGAACTTCGCTTAGTCCTACTATTGACCACTTTATATTTGATAGTGCAATTATCAGTTCTGTCAAGCTTTCATTGGTTCTTAGGGTTAAGGTGTTAAATGTGGCAATGTATATATATTGTTTATTTTTGTGTGCAGTTTCTGCACGGATATATTTTTGTATTTTATTCGGAGGGTAGCGGTCTTCTTCCCCCACGGTGACCAGCCGGCTTGGGGTGCTTATTGTAAAATTTGTTTTATATCTTGTTTTTAATTTGTTTAGGTTGCGAGTGTACATAGTATTTAGTTTTTTGAAGTTCCATCTTTTAAAGCTGGTCTTTTCCGTTCCACAAAATTAAGTATGCCCGGCTTAATAACATCTTTATCAGCTGACTTGGTAGGTGGGTATGGTGATTTATTTATTTTATTTATTTTATTTTGTGCCGATGACGACGAGCTTGGCGACCCTGATGTTTCTCGTTTCCTTTTTTCGCGATTTTTATCCATTGGATCTTTTACTATCAGTTTGTCCTGTACCAAAAATGCATTTTTTCCTTTCTTTCTTTCTTCTTCAAGTTGTCCCTGTAGTTGCTTCCGTCTTTCTAGTACTTCCTTGGTGTAGTCTTCCATAATATATATTCCTAGAGGAAGCTTTGATTTATTTTTCTGTACCATACGTTTTTTCCAAATTGTAGTAAAGGAAACAATAACTGGGCGGTTCTTATTATCTTTCCACTTTCCAATTCTGTATGCATTGCTAATCTCATAATTATCCATATTAATTCCCATGCCTACAATGAGTTCCTTCATATATTCTACCAGTTCGCTCTCTGTTTTCTTCATTTCTAAAATTCCAAAAAAGATAAGGTTGTTCTTCCGTTTTTCTTTTTCGACGTTGTGAAGTTTTTGTTCTAATTCCGTAATTCTACTTTTAAGTACTTGGTTCTCTTCCACAATTAATTTCATTTTTTCGTCTAATGCCTCCATCACATTTCTTGTTATTGAGTTTGTTATAGCAACTGTTTGTTGGTTAAGCTTTTCGTCAATTTTTTGTAATAATAATTCCATTGTTTTTTCCATTTTGTTAGGACAATGTTGTATTAAGTAAATTTTTGTACCTCTTTTTTTTTATTTTATTTATTTACTTTTATTTTATTATAAGAGATATATTTCATAATTCGATGTTTGCTAAAATGTATATGACAGCGCCATCTAGCGTTAGCTAATGCGTAAGTAGTAGCGCAATGTACAGGTTAAATAAAAAGTAATCAATAGTGCAAAAATGAAGTGTAGCTAGAGGTCGCTTTTCACAGTTGGCTATAAATACATTTACGATGTACCCGTTATAATTTTGAAATTTTTTAAACTTCACTATTTAATTTACAAATTCACATTAATGCTTATTATTATCACTGATTTTATTTGAAAAGTTTTTAAAGCGAATATAACACAGTTTTTAAACATTCACTTTTAATACGAAGTTGATACTGTTTGTATTAGCGTCCTTGGTCTCCTATTTTATACAATTGTTCTTGCACTCTGCTAGCATGACACATTTGCTAGATAACACTCCCACTAAAACTTCACCTTAGTATCTTTATTATTAACGATGATTTACACTCGTAACTTAATTTTAACAAATATTTAACACACTTATTATTGGAGCTGTTGTTAACGTTGCAACAGCGCCATCTGCTTTGCTGCAATTGAACACATGGTTTATTAGAATTCACCCCTAAATAAGCAAGCGAAGCTGCGCGCGTCCGCTAGTGTTATATAAGAATCATTAGTTTTAACATGAATGAAGAGTATTTTTCTGGATGTTATGATGTGTTCTATCTACTGTAAGATTTGAATGTTCATCTGTATATTAGTCGATCAAAAGGTAGAGTACCTGATGTACCTCTACGAGGGAGCCCGTACGTAGGTTGCGGTGTTTTAATATAAAGAGACGTAAAACGTACCAAGCTTTTAATTTAGGTAATAGGTATCGAGCAACAAATATTTTATTGATCGACCGATCTTTTTCAAATATCTGAGATATTTTGTTTGTCTAAAATTCCAATATCTTTTGTGGGCTTCCTCACGCATACCGGGAGCGGCCGGCGGTGGGGCCGAAGCTGGGGGGGGGGGGGGATCAGAGGGGCGCGGTAACACACGAATGTAATTGTAAAGTCAGAAAAGATAGCTTTAGAATGAAATTCCTCCGCGTCAGGGGCCACGAGCTTCACACCAAAAGATGATAATCATCATCATTTTATTTATTTCATTATTTGTTTAAGCAAAATTTTAAATATTTGTAAAAAATTATAATGAAACTAAATAATTATAATATTTAATGTCTATAAATTCGGAAGTATTCGAGTATGTAGAGGTTCCAAGTACCATAGGTAGATTGAAATTTAAATGAAATTGAAATTAAAGACCAAACTATCTTTGGCGCATGCTCTCCTTCTACAGACAGATATACAAAAACTATCCATTTCACTCAAAAATACTAATAATAAATGTACAGACAAAATATTTTTACTGTTATATTATAAGTATAGATAATTGTACAAAGAAAAAAGAAATACATATCTTCGTCTATTGAATAAATTTTATTTGTTTAAGCCTCACATGTGTATCCCGCCTATAGCAAGGTATATAAGTACAGCGAACTTAGTGTTAAGACTCTTGGCTCTCTACTTTTCGCTTGGAGACATTACGAAAAGAAGAAGCGTTGCCTTTTGTCTTGTGGCAATTTAAATAATTCCCACCCCTGAGTACAATTGAATTCGCATTATCACCTTTACAGACAGAGGCACACCCTCTGCGGTATGAGGCCCAACCAACATAATGTTGTATTGATTTGATATTTATATTGAAAATTGTTTAAATAATTTAATTTAGTTAAATATTTATAAATGAGAGTATAAAAAAACAAGAAAGCCTTCGAGCAGGCGTTGAGACTGACGTAACAATGAACTACCGACACGTCCACACGTAACTTGTGCTATATAAGCTAGTCAGGTATACTAGTCTCTCATAATTACATTATAGAACCAACAATCTATACGAGCTGAACTCCCCTCAGCACATCACTCATATCTCAGCTATCATCTGAAGAGAAACCCGCGAGATTGTTATTGAAGCCCATTGTTCGATTCACAAGCGTGCCATTACGCCGGTATGCCATAGGACTGTTCCTCCTCGTCCTCCTCCTCCTCCTGCTGCAGCGCTCGTACCAACTATAACTCTTGTATAACGGATCTAACACGTTATTGTGAACGAAAGCTAATTTATTACTTTCCTAAACCTTTGATACCTGAAATATTGACTTTTACGATATAAAATAATGTCCTGGGGATTTAAGTGCCTTTTATAGCAAGGGTTTTGGGAACTGAAGTGAAAATTGAATTACTTATTTACCTAAGCAAGAAATGAAAACAAATATTTAAATATTTCATGTTCTCGAGTGGGATCGAACCCACAACCTGCCCGTTTACAGCATCTATAAAATGTGGGAGATATATGAAATAAAAAATAAATACAAAAATAATACCTTGTGAGTAGCATTCGAGGTCAAGGTCACATTTAGTTCTTAATACCCCACACCAGTGCAGTGTGCACATGAGTGACGAGAGTTAGTTTTTAAAGGTACATCTTACTTTTATTTTTTTCGAATGGCTCATACTACGCGACGTGGCTTACAGTATGTTACGTCGGTCCCGCGCTCTCTCGCTGCTCTCCGTTTTAAATAAGTTTCATTTGCAAAGTTTGTTTTAACGGTTCATGAAACCGAGAATATCGTCTGTAGAGTTGTGGCCGTTTTTAAAGTTACTATATACAATATGTATAGCGTATGCAAGAACGTTGTAGATACTGGGGGTAAAATTCTCATTATCCAACTCCACATTGTTTATTAAACAGAAAAAGAGTAAACTAGTTAGTTAAGTAAAAAAACGGATTATGTTTTCTAAAAAAGATTTAAAAAATAGATAATTCGTCCCATTTCACGTAGTAGTAGCGGTATGGCGAAGATAAGCCTCCAAAACCTGCCGAGATAAACCTGCCAAGTTAATTTGTAGATTCGTGACTGTGAAATATTATTCATTTTAGATACGTAGAACTGTTTCAAATGAACCACATATTAGCAGTAAATATTTAATAAAAAAAATATTTTAGAAAACAAAAACCCGGATTCCATAAGATTAAAAAGAAAAAAAAAACAAGCCCAATAGTTTATTAGGATTAACAGTCGGTGAACTTAACAATTAACTCAAAGAGGGGTAGAGACGAAACTCGCGAAGTTAGATACGGCACCGATTTGTTTCTTAATTTAAACAAAAAACTAAAATAAAGAATAAAAAATTAAAACCGAGACTAAAACACTGTCCGTACTTACTTTGCTAAACGATATTTCGAGAGATACTTGTTTTGTTCTAAGAAATTTTAATTTAGTAAGTTTTTATACGTCATCCGCAGTTGCTATCGCGTAACAGAATGACAAGTTAAAAAGCACTTAAGGCGAAAGTCCGCCGTCGAACCCTAAACGAGTGACTACTTACGAGTACATTCTAATACAACGACTTTAAGATGGCATCTTCGTTTACTTCACTAAGTCGAATTTTCTGACGCCGGCCGCTGCTCTCCGTACCTTTATTTTATAAAGTTTTATATGTAAATTGTTCAATATACTTTATACAGGGTGGAATTGTCAGCACCACTTTAAATGAAACCACAGTTTTAACTACTCTATAAAAGCCGAATATAATTCGGAAAAAAAATAATTCCCAAAAATGAAAAAGTTATTTTTTCGAACAAAATAAATAATAAAATTATCGTTTTAAAATAAAACGCCATTTGTAAAGTATAACATAGGCACGCACACACTTACCTGTCAAATCAGAAACGTCGCTTACGTATGTGTGCGTCACACGAAATACAGGTATGGATAAAAATCGTGAAATGAAAAAAAATCCTACGTCCAAACTGTTGAGGTACCAAAATTAATTTCTTAGGTGTGGGTTTGAAATATATTACCCTATATGCAGTTTCAATAAAAAAAGCGCTGCCTCTTCCACCCTGTATACGAGTATGTAATGTTGAATTGAGATAAAACTTATAATAAATAAAACCATTATTTACTTACAATTATTTTATTGTTGTTATTCACTTGTTGTGAGAAGTGTTGACTTTACGTGTTGACGTATATTATAAATAAAGTATCGCATTACACGTTTTATAAAGTTTGAACGACAATTGTAACTATAATAGCAGTGAGCAATGTAAGCAGTAGCAGTGACTGCAGCCGCCCCGCCGACGACATCTAGGTCAAACTAAATATTGGTACTTGTTGGGGTCGAGAGTGCAGTTACAGCCTGTTCGAGCCACTCCTGCTAACTGAGATTACTTATACACTTATTTGTTCGCAAACTGTTGCTATAGCGGCGCAGTGGGACAGCGCCTCTCACGCCTCTCGCGCCTCTCGCGCCTCTCGCGCCTCTCGCGCCTCTCGCGCCTCTCGCGCCGAGTGACCTGTGGGTTTAATACACAATTATTTTTCAATTATGTTTATTCTCAGGATTTATTTACACTAAAATTCTTCATGCGTTCTACACAATATAAGATACGTCGAAGCTTCGCGAAATATAATGAACGAGTGTCCTAACACTATTCTTTCAACACTCTACCTTATGTTACTACCAGTAACGATGAATAGAAGCATATAATATTATTTGATATTGGGACACACTGTCCCACACGCGGTGATTGGAGGTAAATACTAGTATCTCCAACAACACGGGTTTTGATTGAGACTCACCTTCATTGAGATTTTAGCAATGTTATGGAAAAGTTAAATTTAGTTCTTGTACAATATGTTCAAATATCATTTATTAATAATTGAACAAATATTACATCGGAAGCAAATAATGCGAATGGTAAAAAGTTATTAAATAAATTCAATGGCTTAGAAATAGCTTCAAATAGGAATATTCGAGTTGCTAGTCGAAGGTCTTCGTAGCATTTCTCGTAATACGTTTTAGTACACAGTCAGCGAGGCGCTGCGGCGGTCCGGAAAATATAAACCGATTATCCGGACCGTTGTAAGTTTCTACTATTTTATTAGGGTACCTCGACTATGATGGCATTGCTCAGCAAACTGTGAAAATTATGTGGACCATTTAGGATGTTGTAGGCAGGGCAGGCCGAGATAACCTAGCGTTAAGATACCCCGTTCGCCATCTTCCGTGTTGAGTGGCGGAACTCAACGTCTCATTTTGCCTCGACACCAGAGCGAAGAAATAAAAATGTAAATGTAAATATATATTTAATTCCTCGAGTGGGGATCGAACCTGCAACCGTTGCGTTAATGTCATACCACAGTGACGCTGCGCCACGATGGCATCAAGTAGTAGTTATTTTAAGAGTAGTTAAATTATAACATATTCGTCTTTATTCCTACTATTAAGTAAGTTTTTTTATAGTTAAGTTTGTTACAACCGACCCTACCAGCCTTTGTTCGTGAGTTAAATATTTCTTTCTAAAAAATACTCCACACATTAGTCTCGATGGCCGCCGGAGCAAACTGCCAGTACAGTACAATATTGTTAGCATCGTGCACGTAGCACGTAAAGAGCAGCTTTTTTCCCATTGAGGCACTTTCGTTTCCCACTTTTGGGAGAATTCTAGAGATAACATGCAATATGTTGAGTGGCGGAACACAACGCCACAACATTCTACTAATAATCTATATATATAAAAGGACTTGTCCTCACTGACTGAGGTAAGACGCACGCACAGCCGTAACCGCTGTGAGTAGAAAATGGACGTGAAATTTGGACAGATGTTTACTTTCGTAATCTGAACATCCACTAAGAAGGGATTTTGAAAAACTTTAACCCTAAAGGGGTGAAATAGCGGTTGAAAGTTTGTATGGAAAAAAAATTAAATCGGCACCGATTTTTATAAAATTTCAAATTTCGATTTTTAAAAGTATTTAATTGAACACGTGTTTCATCGTTTTCTAGAATTCTGCCCCTAAGGGTGCAAATAAGCGGTTGAAAATTTGTATAGATTTTTTTTAAATCGCCACCGATTTTTATAAAGTTTGAAATTTAGACTTAAAAATATTTCATTGAACACGTGTTTTATAGTTTATTATAATTCACCTCTATGGGTACAAATAAGCAGGCGAAGCTGCGCGCCTCCGCTAGTTTGAAATATGAGGGAAAAGCCCAAACCGCATATTGTATATCCGACTGAGACATTGATAAATAATTCTTTTTAAATATAATAATTCTCCGTGTGGAGAGAGAATTAATAACCACTGTGTTCAGATTCGGTGTGTTAATGTAGTGTGTGTGTGTGTGTGTGTGTTGCAGACGCACACACGCCCCTGCCACTGCTGCAGGTGACGAGAGCAGCTTTCCGTATCAATTCATAATGACTTTGTACTTAAATTTGCATGTGACATATAATTTTCGTACAATGCTTCTTATTATAGTACAGTGAACTCTTATAGTAATACTACTCAGTTAACACACTTTTGCCACTTTCCGGCGAATTTTAAAGATATTGCGTGTTGTGAGGCGGAATGTAACGCCGTTCATTCCCGCAAGTGGAAATCGAACCTACAACAGACGCTGTGCCGCTGCGCCACGGCGGCCTCTGTTACATAATTTCATATTATCTCGTAACAAAGTGCCACCCGCCTTGAACCCGGCGCTAAGCCGCGGGCTTTTTTAAGGAATGTTGTTTCGTGACAAGAGACGCCGAGCTTACTGCTCCCCTCGGGGCGTAGAGAACCAACACAAGATGGTGGTACTTTAATAATTTCCATCTACCGATGTCCCGGGTCAATTCCGGATTCGTATATTAATATGGAGCATTTATAAAAGTATACCTCGAGCACACGTGTACTAGTCCTAGGTTAGTATTAACTTGAAGTGTATTTATTTGGTTAGAAGTACTAAGTCGCACCTGTCCGGGGAGCTTGTCTCCGTCCACACTCGGTAAATATGATCTAGTTTGTATTGGAGTAAGCTCGTTGCAGTAGGATTGCATTTAATGATACTGCACTCAAATTGATTTAAAATGAATTAGTTATTTCAATCTCTTCAAAATTAATGACACTCGGAAAGTAGTTTTGATTCTGATTTTTACAGAATATTATGATAACATATTTCTTTAATTTCAAACATTATAGTAAACTTACTACAAACTTTTCATCTGACGTCTACAAAAAACTAGAAAATTAAATAAAAATACAATTTTTCTTTCCATATTCGATATTACATATCTAAACTAACATATCCACGCTGTATTCTGCATATACTCGTAGAAGGATAGATAGACCGAGTACTGAGCGACGTTCCCCACTTATCGATGTTCCCCCGTGCGGGAATCGAACTCACTACCGTCGCGCTTTTAGTCACACGTGGTGTCGCTGTGCTATGATGACCTCGAGAACAAGTTATAATATCAAATTTTAAAATAGCTACACTTGCCCGACAAAGTATAAGAGCTTCCTAAACAATGATACCATAAGAAGGAAGGAGAAGGGGGTGTAGGGGGGAGACAGGGGAAGGCCCTGTCACGTACACTCGCTTCCTAAATCAACAGCCGTATCAAGTGTTTTTTCTTGCGAACTATCGAACTGAAGTATTTGCTTTTTAAACAAAGGTTTTATCATTTAATAAGCTATTTGTTGTGTTTGTTCCGGTTGTCTGTTGTCTGTTAGTTGTGTTTGTTTATAATTGCACACGACCTACTCGAGGTACATATCTCTCGCTGCATTATCCAAAGACAATCTTTTGCAAAGTGAACTTCGTTCTTCCTTATATACTTACTATCTACAAAAAAAATTATTTAATTTAAATTAGAAACATATAATGTACGAAGGCTGGTCCGGTACGAGCGAGGCCAGTGGGCGGTCGTCGCCGGCCAACTTTAACTACGTAAGTTTGCTCTTCTTTCGGAGTTGCACCGCGCACTGCAACGGTCCTCCTTCAGTGTATTTGATTACAACTTACTTGCTTGGGGAGCGCTTCTATTACAGGTTTTGATCTAAATTATATAAAGTGATAGTTGAACATTACAACTGCGATAAAACCTACTCAGGACGTATTTCAATTAACGCGGTAACTGCGCCATATCCCGCATATATTATCGTATTAGTGTCACTTTGATTTTAGTGTCAAAACACTCCGTTCTATCGAAATCTATGAGTATTATTCTTTTTAATCTCTTATTTTTATAAAACTAAAGAAAAATAAGTTTAAATTGACGCTTAGTAAAAATTACTAGACCTTATAGCAACATACTATACGGTTGCTATATGATTCTTTGAAGAGTAAGAGAGGCAGGAGGAGACCTCGGTTGAGGACACAGAACACACTACCGCTGATACTGAAGGTAGATAACTGATAACGCTGCTATTACACATTTCGATCTTTTCTTTATCTGCAATTGTCAGAGCATTTGACCTGTTGTGACGGAGGCGACCTATCGCGGCCTATCGCGGGTTCTATCTAAAGTGACGACAGAGAGCGTTTTGATGTCTGCCTTCATTTTTAAAATAGAACATTTTGTTACATAGATGTAGGTAGAAAATAAATAGAGTTAAAATACTTGTAAGCACGGAGGGTTACCCGACGGAACTTACCGTTAAAATACTCCTTTCTTGTTCGGAACTCGACGCCGCATTTTTACATTGTTACCAAAGCTAGAAAGAAAGAAACAAAAATATTTTTTTTCTCTCGTGGAAATCGAACCCACAATCGTCGCGTTTATAGGCTTGTGCCACTCCTCAACGGCTGCCTGTTTACGCACAGTAGGGACTGTGTGTGTGTGCGCTCGGCTCTCCGTTTACTGGTAAAACTATGTAAATGTTTTAGTAAGATAGTAAATAGCGTTGCCAAATATATATATCTGTCAGTTTGTCTGTCACTCCAATGTTGTAGCTTTACTTGGAAAATATACGTGAAACAAGGTTACACATCACGCCGCGGGACAGACTTTGACGTCACTTTTAAGCTTTAAATAACAGGAAATGTCGAATAATTTTAAATTCTCACGTACAAAGAAATATTGTTTTCAGTTGATTTTTTAATTAAGTTAATTTAGATCAACATTGTTGAGGGCAGCAATTAGGCTGTCGTGGCGCAGCGGCACCGCGTCCGACTGCGAACTCGAATGTTGTAGATTCGATTCCCACTCGGTGTAATAAATTATTTTCGTCTTCTCGCTGTATTAACAAAATAAAGCGATACATTCAGTTCACCGTTGAACACGCAATGCTTCGAAAGTAGAGCGGCGCATGGAGGATGGAGTGTTTTAACATAAGGTCCTCTCGGTCTGTCCTGCACACCCCCACTCCCGCCACGTGCTGATGCAAGGATACACTGCCTAATACCAACACCATTACTACATACTATTGTTTGGAATGTGTTCATTTTTAAGAAGACAGATATGTTTAGTCCATACCAATATTATGTTGTAGAGTTTGTTTATTTCCTGAGACTAGTGCGATCAGGAAATACTGTGTAACGTTACAATAGCGTCATGTGGCTCACTACATTATTAGTTATTGTCGTCCGCCTACGTTGGCGAACCGTGCACCCGGGCACATGCTAGAAACACATACTTTTAAGAATCTTCAAAACAACACTTTAAGTTTTTCTTTGTTTTTTATGCACGCCATGACAAAGAGACGACCATTTTTCGACTTAAATCTTACAAATTAAATGTTACGAAAAAGCGTTGTAATATACCTAAAGCTCGCGACTCCCGAATGTTCATTCTTGCATTCTACTTTAGAAATTCTAAACGATTGGGCTTGTTTTTATATGTTGTAGTTTTTAGGCAGTCAAGTTTTAACATTTTTAAAAATTGCTCTAGTAATAAGTAGTAATTCTTAAAAATATTTAAAAAATTCTTTTTGCTTTCACATTTTAAGCATTTTCATTGATGCAAACTTTTGATATATTTTAATGAAACTATAATTTTGTCGTCGGGAGCGTGTTTAGTGTGGCGTGCTTCAAATCTCTAATGAACGAGTCCGTATGAAACATTGAGCATAATAAGCACAAATATGAGTTCGTACGAGTAGCTACCTGGTACCTGGTACACGACTCCAGGATTGTAACACAAAATGCAAGCATATGAAATAGTTGTCACGAAGCCCGTATTTTTTTCTGTAATTTCTTAAAAATGTTGGTCGATGACTGTAAAATTCATGAAAATTTGTTTTAAATTTGCCTTGTGACATACCAAATGTGTTAATGAAGAGCTAAGAGGAGGTATTTTATATTCATTCTTGGTAGGCATACAAGCAGTAGAAATATCTAATATTTCTACAATAGGCTTTTACTGTTTTACAAATAATTGTATAAATACCAGACCAGACCATACAGAGATAAAATACAAAATAAAAAAATTTAAGGTTCGTATATTTTTTATTGTTATAAAATATAAAATGACACGTTAAGTCCGGGATCGTACGATGATGAATGAAACTGCATCCGACGCGCTATTCTGAACGGAACAAGTTATTAAAAACGTATGTAATATGTAGTCCAAATAGTATGTCGTAGTTTGAGTAGCAATACTCGTATTAAAAAAAAGACACCGAGTTTCCTATCGGTAACTTCATCATGATATTATATCAAACACCGGAATTTTAACTTAATATTTTAAGCCAAACTTAACAAAAGCATAAGAACTAAAATCTTTTACAAATTCGCCAGAGAGCTTTCACAATCATAATAAGTATAATAATTTATTCTCTAATTTAATAAAAGTATATTCTGAGTATAATAAGCACGCAGGGCAGCTTGTGGCGAGCTGTTGGGGAGTGGCGCCCCCACGGACCTGAGTCATCCGGAGAGGAATTGTAATCTATCCCCCGCCTCTGGCTTGCCTTTATTGGCCGGCAGAGTGCAGCGCAAGAGCTATATGCTCGAAAGGGTGGAAGTGCTCAATCTGCGTGGTGAAGTGGGGGAAACCCGCTCACGAGCTCCTCGTGATGGTGAAACCAGTGCACACCTCTCTACACCCTTAGCCGACCATGCCGATGTTGCGCCCGGCACACGCCGCTTTGTGGGGGCCCATCTGGTGGGAGGCGAGTCACCGTCCGCCAACCATTCAATTATTGTAAAGGCCGACGTCCGTTAGTCTCATTCAATAGCCCAGTAGCCAGTCTATCCAAATTCCATTCCATAGACCTAGTTTAGATTTCCACATTTTCCATAGTTCCTACGCATTTACCGGCGACCATCTCTGGGCAATTACCTGTGGTTACCCAGAGATGGATCCCGGCTGATGCGTCACAGTAAAACATTTGTATATTCTCTTAGGGGCCTCTACGTGTTGGACCTGTGTCCCCACGCAAGCCTTCCAAAGGACCGGGTTCTTTTGCATCCGTGAATCTCTAAAGAATAATAATAAAACTTAAGTGGGACATCATTTTTACCATATAATTAGTATAAGTGTGTGTAAACTGTAGTACACACACACACACACACACATCGTCGACATCGTTAGCGGTCGTTAGTGCTGTCGGTCGACAAGTGCGAGCGCAAGTAGCGACGGTGTCACACACGCTGTGTGAAATTTACTCTTTGAAAAAATATCGTGATCAAATTGTAATTGAAAAGATTATAAGTTAGATCAGTAATGTCGCAATACCTCAAGAATTTAACGGAAAATGGAGTAAGGAGTGTCTTAATGGGACACGGAGTGTCTTAACAGGTTAGGTTAAGAGATATGTCAATATGTTCTCTCTGCCTGCCATGTTATGTGCAGGATATAGCGTGAAGCTAAAGAAATCATTTTATATGGAAATATCAAATATTTCTAAAATATGTAAATTGAGGAGATTTAAGTGATAAATTCCTTTATTAGACTGTCTCCGCATTCCCTAAAAAATCAAAGACATGCATATATAAAAATGCATCATGCAAATGCTATCCAGTGGGAGATCTTGGGTGACCTTTGAAAACATAACAGTAATGATACTAAACGTCACGTTAAAGTACACGAAGACTCCTCGAAAGGCATATATAAGGTGATGATGAGATAATGACAGCTGACGAGGTGCAAGAGGTATGCAGACATCGTAGTATTTTCACGTTCGCTTTGGATACCCTGCTAGGGTAAACAGAAAAACTAAAAAAATAATATTAGCAATGCCATGATTACTGGCATTATCATCCATTTACTGTACCACTATAAGAACAGAAGAGTCACAGGTCCCCCGCAGGACGTACAGAGACGTCTGCGGGGATGCTCCTACCGAACACGCCTTACAATAAATATTCCTTGCGTGCAGTTATCTCTTCTGTGTACTTCAGAGATCGGTCCTTTACTATTCTTTTATATAAATCTGATGCTATAAGTTATTCCAGCAAAAGCTAATTCAAAAGAAACGATCAAATATTTTCTTACTTGTATTATATTAAATATTTGTTCAATATTAATAATGTTTTAATACAAGTAAGAAAATAAATAAATTTCTTATTTTGTTTGTAGCATGACACTTCCGAAACCAAAACTTATGAAAAATTAGAATTGTCTCATTGAGCAATAATTGTCTTTTATACATCTTAACTATTGTACTTGAAAATATAGTTCTCTTTTTTATACTGTAAAGAGTGGTCAATCATCGACTTGGTCGTAGTAGAGGCCGTAGTGGTACAGTGCTTGTCTGCAAACGTCGCTACCGTGGTACGGTAACGAGACGATGCCTTGCTTTAATTTCCGACACTCACCCGTTGGGGAAACGAGGCGCAAATTGGGAAATAGAGTGTCTTCACACTAGTTTCCATATATCTATCTTGCTGTTCACGAAATACGTCATGAAGTTATAAAAACATAGTAAATAAAACGTATACCTAACAGCTAAAATGCAATTCAATGAAATGCGTAAATTTTGAAGATGTCTTCAAGTTGCATCGCTCGCGCTGACGGAGGTGACAAAGTTTTAATTAAAACTGGTCGTCGAAGGAGTCGAAGGAGTCGGGACGGGTTTTTAATCGGTGCTATTGTTCTCCATATTCTCTTTCGCATTCACGCTTGTTAGTTCACTCAGGCTTTGGAAATAGAATAATTCGGAGATATAAGTTTTCCTCAAACATGCAAAGTAGGAATCCAATTAGATTCAATGAGTTTTATGTTAACACTAGATTCACGCAAATGGTAGAAGAGACCGCGGATTATTTATAAATATTTAAGTGATTTTGATTTGTATCTTCTAGCTCACTCCGATATTTCATGAAAAACTACTTTCACTAATGAAAGTTGATTTTGATAGACGTGTTCCGCACCGACCAACGTGAGAACGTGACATTTCAGTTCTAAGTAGTTGGTGGGCTAAAAAATAAATTGGTACGACGAAGCCGCAACTGCAGGTCTTGATATATCAGTTAACAAGAAAAATACGGTAGGTATGTATCAATATAATTTTGCGAATCTATTATTGGCGGTTCCAATCCTACTGAGCCCACCCCAACCTGTACTTGTAACAGAGTTGGCTCTAGGACAAGGCGAAAGACGTAGGACTCAGTATGTCGCGCGAGAAATAAATAAACATCTAATATATAAAGTAAACTATGTTTTCTTTATAACTGTAAAGCTTTACTTTCTATGAAAACAGACTTATTTAAAATATAAGTAAAAAGCAATAAAATGTATAAAAAGAGGGCACAGACGCTTGTCGTGAATGCGCAATTACGACTTCATTGGGATTTATATTCCTGAAGCGAAGTCCTTTGTCAAGAATCATTTTAATTCATATTGACCGTTTGGTATCTGTGGAATCCTCGCAAACATCATTTATTTAAAATATAATAATATTGAAATTATCAAATGTATTATAGAAATTATATCTCTTATTTGCTATACCTATATGAGGGCGTCGTGGCGCAGCTAGTGTCTATAAATATTATTAAACGATATTTCAGGTTTTAATTTTCTTAAGCCACTCGTTTCTAAGACTTCTCTGATTATAATGAAAGTCAAGCAGGTATCGTAGGTATCGTTGTTTAGACGAGTCGTACAATGAAGCTGCGTCGTACAAGTTTCTATCAGCATAAATAAAAGAGCTCACGAGCGGTCCACAAAGGCGACAGAGGCAGCTTTGAAACAAAAGTTGGACATAACATAACAAGAAAACTTAACGTCTACCCGCAAGTAATCGTAGCTGGTTTATCTTGTTATTCATCAAAAAACACTTTATCTTGTAACCAGAGAGACGAAATGAAAAGAATTCATGATCCCGATTGAGAATCGAACTCGCAATCGTTGCTATTACAGACATACACTATCCCACACTCCAGACTCACGCTGTATCATCTGTATCTCACAGAGCAGGGTAGGCAACGGAAATCTGGAAACGTAATGTTTCTCGTTCGGACATTTCCATTTCCCATTGTCCTGTCGGCCAAATTCTTTTCAAATTGCGTGTTGAGTGGCAAAACTCAACGCTGCGGTGTGTTGTGTGCGTATGTTCCCTGCGCGCGAACACCGCTAACTACTAGATGAATCCCGAACGTAAAGTTAGGTACTTAAATAAAGATTCAAAGGTAACTTTATTTCCAATGCTAAGTGACTTCACAGAAGAGTGTATTAAAATGAATAGAGAGCGTTTTCGGACCGCTCTTGAATATTCATGGCCTCCCGACGATTTATGATTTTTAAACCAAGTTGATAAATTAATATGGATAAACCAAAGAAAAACGTGTTATAATTTTTGATTTTAATTATATTTGTTGTTTATGTATTTTCATTTATGACTGTTTTATTAAGTTTATTTTTATAAAGTGGTATACACGTTGCTATGACAACGCCAAATCCTATTATTATACACGGCAATTGGTTCTCTAGTATACTTAAAAACTTCAAAATATGCGAAAATATTTCAAGATCTGTATATTTTTTACCAATCTAAAGTCAATGTTATATAAATAGATTCAGAAATAAAATTCTTATTTTTAAAATATGAACTATTTATAGAATGAACCGAAAACTAAGATACGGAGGTAGAATTAATAATAAAATAAGAAAATTTTAAACATTTTTCAATCCCACAAAGGCTGGGCTTAACAAAAAGTAATTTAATCCAGATCATTTGGTCACGTAAATGTTCTTAAATCATGGTGCTGAATTATATTAAACTTAAAAAAACTTTGAATTGAATTAAAATATTTTTTATTCCAATGAGTGATTACAATTTCAAAGCACTTTGACTCGACAGATCATTCTCTTACATACTCGTAGCTTTCGAATTGAAATAACAATTGAGTCAATTGTAATATGGTAAACGCATCTTGGCAAGACACGAATAAAGAAATTCTCACATTTAGAAACTACCTTCAAGTTTCCACCTCGAGACAGATCTCTGTTGCAAAGTAAGCACAATACTTTAAGGCAAAGTTCTGCAAATCCATTATTTCGACGAAGTCTCGATTGAACTGTGAGTTTGAGGAATCCTCAATTACGTAGGTACCTGCGAGATGTTCCAGCAGGCGTGTCTTGCAGGGGTTCATTTATAATTACTAGCGAGGATGTATTCGCGAAGTAGTAACTCGTGTTAGTATAATGTCGATTAATGTTTTGAGCATTTATGAAATTTTATAATCTTAAACATTTGTTCTAAACAATGTGAAAAGTAATATGTAGATTATAGCGCAAGAGGAAATGTTAAAATTATATTAGAAAAAGGTCACGAAAATATCATGAGGTCCCCTGGAGGGAATGTGCGAAGAGGATGATGACAGAGAGAAGAGACCGCGCTAGGCACTTATTTATTTTGATTCAGGTCAAACCACATAATAATATAAGTTTGTAACGGCCAGGCACATCTTTAAAAGAAACACATTTTACACAGAGATATATATTCTCAAGACACTCCGCACTCCTGGAAACTTGAAGAAAGGAAATCCTATTAACCTTTAATCCGGTTAGTGGGACGACGCTTCTGTTAACTATTACAGATAATGAGGAGTTACATTATTTAATTAGTGAAATGGTCGGCGACGACGCGAGACGCGGGGCGGCGCCTGTACTGTTATATATATATTTAGAGTAAAAGATATAATAAAATAATTGAAGGCCGTAGCTTTCCTTGAGCGGACTGTAGTTATATTAGCTGTAACGTTGAGTAGTCTTGTTAGTGCGTTGTCGGGCGGTCGCTTGTGTACTCAGTTATTTATTATTTACATACCTACTCGTAGGTTATTCATTAAAATTATATATAACTAGCGGACGCGCGCAGCTTTGCCTGCTTATCGCTTAGGGGTGAATTCTAATAAACCATGTAACACGTGTTCAATAAAATATTATTAAGTCTCAATTTTAAATTTTATAAAAATCAGCGGAGATTTAAAGATTTTTCCATATAAACTTTCAAACCCTTATTTACGCCCCTAGGGGATGAATTAAAATAAACCAGAAACATGTGTTCAATGATATATTTTTAAGAGTCTAAGTTTTAAATTTTATAAAAATCGGTGGTGATTTAAAGATTTTTCGATACGAACTTTCAGCCCCTTATTTGCACCTCTAAGGGATGAATTAAAATAAACCACGAAACATGTGTTCAATTAAATACTTTTAAGAGTCTGAAATTTCAAATTTTATAAGTATTGGTGGCGATTTAAAAAAAAATCTATACAAACTTTCAAGTCCTTATTTGCCACCCTTAGGAGGAGAATTCTAGAAAACTATGAAACACGTGTTCAATTAAATACTTTTAAAAATCTAAATATCAAATTTTATGAAAATCGGTGCCGATTTAAATTTTTTTTCATACAAACTTAAACCCCTATTTCACCGCTTTAGGGTTAAAATTTTTCAAAATCCCTTCTTAGTGGATGTCCAGATTACGAAAGTAAACATCTGTCCAAATTTGACGTTTCTACGCACAGCGGTTACGGCTGTGCGTAGAAACGTCAAATTACGTCTTGCGTCTTACCTCAGTCAGTGAGGACAAGTCCTTATATATACTGGGTGGAAGAGGCAGCGCTCCTTTTACTGAAACTGCATATAGGGTAAAATATTTCATACCCAGAATTAAAGAAATTAATCAAGGTACCTCAACAGTTTGGACGTAGGATTTTTTTTTCATTTCACGATTTTTATCCATACCTGTATTTCGTTTGTTGCCGCTTTGACAGGTAAGTGTGTGTGTCCTATGTTATACTTTACAAATGGCGTTTTATTTTAAAACTATAATTTTATTATTTATTTTGTTTGAAAAAAAACTTTTTCATTTTTGGGAATAATTTTTTTTCCGAATTATATTAGGCTTTTATAAAGTAGTTAAAATTGTGGTTTCATTTAAAGTGGTGCTGACAATTCCACCCTGTATATAGATAGTGTACGTGAGCACGTAAGAACGTGAGCTAGGTGCAATTAAAATAAACACAGAAATCAATTTATCAGAAACAGCGGACGAAAAATTGAGACTTTATTAAAAAAAATACATGTTATATTTCATACAATAATACAATTTCAACGAACAATAAAAAAGATGACAATTGTTAAACGAAGTTTCCCTCCCTTAATTGGCGCCTGCAGTGACGACTTAAACTATTAGGCTCACTTCGGAACTTCACTTACTGACAGTGCTTAATATGTATTGATATAGAGAATGGAAAGTCGATATATCTACTAATATTTTGTCAGTTTCAACTCTAAATTATTTAAATTTGTTGGCACACACGAAACGCTCTCATTAAAAAACTGAACTGAATTACATATTTCAATTTGAACACGAGGGAGAAGACGCGGGCAAGAGCTAGTTATATATAAAAAAAGTAGGGAACAACCTTAGAGTGGAGAGAAAAGCTAAAATGTAAAAGTATTACATTTATACATATCTCAATGAAGTCCTCCTCACCGACAGTCACTTGAATAACAGCAAATATAAATATTTGTTCAATTTGTGCTTTCCATACAATTATAAATAGAACATACAATGTCTTATGTTTAAATAGGAATGTATACAAATGTGAACGTGGGAGGCGCAGGTTCATAATCTACGTCTCTTGGAAATCGTCTAATGGCTTTGACCACTAAGCCTTACAAATCTCTCGATGTTCAAATTTTTATACGTATTTTTTTTGTCCTGTGTCAAATAGTGCTATATATATGTTTATAAGTTTCAAAAGTAAACAAAGATTATACTACAACTATCAGAAGTCACGTTTTCTGAAAAAAACTCTGGCAAAAGTTAGCGACAGCGCGCGTGTGCAGGAGTTAGATAAATGTGTTTGTGTCACGCTCTGACCCCTTCTGTCGATACTCGTGGAGGGAGTTCAGTGAGAGTACCCAGGGCAGCGTGTTTACAGTTAGGAGCTGTACCGCTGCACTACGATGGCCACGGCAATTATTTTTAGTAAACTAAGATCCCAGGGCCCCTAAATCTACGTCATTTTAGCAATGCTAAAATTTTGAAGATTATTTGCCTAATACGTAGTTAACATGGTATGGATACTTACTAAATTGAAAATGGGGCCCTTTCATAGGGAGCCGCAACTAAAGGTAAATAAAATCCCTGCTATATCAAAAATTTCAGCTTTGCTAAAATGATGTAAGTCTGGAAGTCGTGGGATCTTAGGCTATGTAGGTTACCCAAAGAGTAAAATGGGACCTTATTATTAAAACTCCGCTGCCGGTCCGTCTGTCTGTCTGTCCACCTGTCACCAGGCTGTATGTCATAAACCGTTTAAATTGACATTGACATTGTGGCGCAGTGGGACAGCGGGTGATTGCACGTCGTGGTTTTTTAGTTCTAATCCTCTACTTTAGAGAAAGAAATATTTTTGTTTATTCGTTCTAGTTAAAGAATGATTCACTATTGAACCGAAACCGTTGAACCACACATCTTGAGTCCGAAGATAAGAGCAGAACTGATTATCTTAATTTTTTTAAATGAAATTCTGGAGATGCAGATTTCAGTTTTAAAAATACTAACAAATACCTTGTAAAGCTGTGAGACACGTTTCAAAATAAAATATGTATTAACTTTGTACCACAACTTAGAGCACTGCATCCAGTTCACACGTAATTGGGTTATATCGTTTAAGCTGTCTTGAAATAATAATTTTCGTGAAGTAATCAATCAATGAAAAAAGATGACAATTACATGCGTATCCACCAGCACGTCTTTAACAATGACAATTAACATGAACTACGAGGGTTGCCGCGGCGCTGCAGTGGGACAGCATCTGACCCTAAACGTGCGTTAAACAAAACGAAACTGCAGCGTTGAGTTCCGTTCACACACATCGCATGTCTCAAAAGTTTGGCAGAAAATGGGGGACAGTGTCTGAACACTATGTTTCCTCTGTCTAGGATAATATAGTGAAAGAAAAGATATATAACATTTACGTAATTAACCTGTCAAATAACATTACAGCCTATAGATGAGCTCTTAATAAATAGCTACAGGTTTCCTTAAATAAGTAACTTTTGGGTGCAAAGCTTATGATTTATGGAAGTGACGTGGACTCGCCTGGTGGAGGTGGAGAGACGCGATTACCATACGAGTATACAGCACTGTGCACATCTCATAAAGATATCGAATGCTGCTCACGTAAATTTTACTTTTTCTATTAAAACTTACTTAAGTGGAATAGAAAAGTACCTTGAAATTCGCAAAATACACTTATTTTAAAATATTTTATGAATATTTCATATGTTTGCGTTTTATACTTTGTATGATGTTTAAACAACTACATCATTTTAATACTATATTCAAACGGAGTGTCTATTTCTTAGCTTCACGCTGTATCCCGCAGATAGCGGGTGTGATCATTTCATTGATTGATTTCTGCCACTCAATAGAATATTATATATATATAGACGGAAAGTTGGTAGAGAGTAGGAGAACAGAACGATTTTACCCAAATCTATATTAATATTATAAAGCTGCATTTGATTCGAATGGAAAATATATTTTGTGTTGAATACTGTATAGTCCAACAGGTAATACTAGTAGGCTATAGGCTATATCATGAGTCGTGAGCGCGCACTCACGACGTGAGCCGCAGCGTCGTTCATCTTCATTTCCGGAGTCATTTTCTTTGCGGCCCAAAGCTAAGCCGTCCGCGTCCTAACGCCGACGCCTTTTGCATAAAATTAACATTTTATTTGGAGTAAATTGGATGTTTTCATTCTGCAATATTATTGTAATGTCATCTTTTAGTACCTACTCTGTTTAAACCTAAAAAATACGTTCAAGCAAGTAGTGACGTGCGACAACTTGAAACAAATTGAATTATTTCATTCGGAGAAGTAATTCTGTACATTAAAAAAATGTACACGTTTTTTTTTGTTAAAATATAACTATTAAAAGATTAAAGCAAATTATCGTATATTTACGTATATCATTCTGTCTTTGATACAAGTTATCCCCCGCATAGGCCTGCAGGATAGGCAGCGAAAACCTAGTATTAAGACACTTCATTCTCTAATTTCTGCCGAATGCTTGAAACATTGTGTGTTAAATGGCGGAACTCAGTGCCGTGCTTTGCCTTGTTTCCTGGGCGAGGAAATGAAATATTAAATAATAATTCTTTCCCTCGAGTGGGAACCTTGCGGGTCACCGCACCGTCACAAGCTTGCGCCACTGCCCCTCGACGGTCTCAAGATAAACGATTACAAAAAAATATTTACAACAATAAATTATAAAAGACAATTAATTTCTTAAGAATATAGGTACTTGCGTAGAAGTTAGAATTCCAGTCAAACAACACAAGTTTCGTTACGTCAGCGACGCCCACTAATATATGAATATTTGGCCAAAACAGGAATTCAGCTCCTAGCAGTTACACATACTTGCGAATGAAATATGTGTAGTGGTGTGTACAAATATTTTTACTATTTTTTGTATACGTAATATCTCAAAAATTTGGCGAAAAGTGTTGTCTTAACACGGGGTGAGGTGCTTTGTTTGGATAATGTTAGTAATACACATGTACCCGCCCCCCTCATCTTGATTCGATCCCAGAACCATCATCCACCATCACGTGTACTATCAGGCGTTAACACGACGGGAATACATTATTTTTCCTCACGTTTTAAAACTAACAAAGCAGCCATTTTGTTTGATAACGCGTATAACATTTACAGTGTAAATTGCGTTATAATGATTTTTAAACAATACCAAAGAATATTTTACTTGTTCAAGCGTGCTTTAAGCTCTGCGTTTTTTTTCCGCATAGAAGGATATAAAGAAAGAAATCTTGTAACATGGAAGTAGTACCTACTACGGGTATATCTTCCGTCGGTCTCAGTGTCGTTATATATTAAATAAAATATTATAAAAACGAAAAAGTAACCTGTCATCGATGCTCCGCTCCAGTACAACCAATACAATAAAGTCTCCTTGCATTATATGTAATAGTAAATTTAGTTATTACTTCATTTATTTAAGAAACATCCTATCACCGGCGCGACATCGATAGTCTCGTCTCTGATTTCCCGCGAGGAGCTCCAGACTTGCAATATCATCATCCAAATTATATATTGTATATTTTTATAAGCTTATATTACGTTTTATTAAGTCCGGTCTGCTTGTTAGTCTTATAGCTAGTGATCTCTGTAACGAAGGTTGTAGGTTCATTCTGTATATATTATATTCTTTTTGGGGTGGGTTAGATCCCCGCTCGAGGGCTTGATTAAATTCAATTTATATTCATTTCCTCGCTCTGACAGATAAAGCACGGCGTTGAGTTCCGCATCTCAACTGCATTCAAAAAATATATCTTAGCACTCTGTCCATGCTGCTATGCGAGAAAAAGCGAAAAAAAGTTTATGATTTCAGTACGAATTTAAGAACAAATGTAAAATTTTATCAATATAAACATTACATTACATATTGTATGTTATTTAAAACAAACACTTGACCTCGTCTGGTCTGTTGCCGGTGATATGACGAGGGAACCGGCAAATTATCTTTAAATAATCTTTTAATCTTCGTTTTTTGCTTACTTCTTCTTTTTTTTTGTAGTTTCTTTAATCAGGTTTTGCCATTTCCGTACTTTGAACATTTGAAGTCTTAGTCTATTAGAAAAAAAAAAGATTTAATAAAAGCTTTTCCTTAAAGACAAATATTAGGAATTTTCTCAAAAAAGTTTTTATAAAAAAATATACACACAAGTGTATAAAAAATCGGTGTAGCTGAATAAGAAGGTATGGCTTAGTAGTCAGAGCGCTTGAGAGTTCCCAAGAGGCGCGGGTTCAATACCGTTGTTTTCAAATCCTATAAGAATTCTATAACAATATTTTTCTTTACTTGTGTTAAGCGGCACTTTAATTTTTTTAAATATATGTAGCCACGACTCTTGGCAGTATGAAGGAATAAAGCTTAAAATGATAATCATCTGCAACGCAGAGTGATCATGACGCGTGCCAATCGAGGACTCATCCCCCTGGCTTAATGGCCAACGAGCTCGGCTCTGGCATGCAGGTATTATCATATTGTAAATGTACCTATAATATTTTTATTGAAACTTTCTATAAAATTAAAAAATAGGGTATTTGAAGGCGCCCTTTTTAAGAACAAGAGATCGCCATTGTAGTCACCCAGTCACCTGCAGCAGCACGGCTGGCTCCCTTGCTGACCATAGTTGATCATAAATTAGGGGCTGGTACGAGACCAGAATATTACATAAGAACACTAGATGCACTTTATTTATTATGCACAAAAACATTATGTAGGGGAAATGTTATTATTAATCCATAAACAAAAAATATTGCCTAGAGACAGCATATAGAGTATGTTTTGTTTAGCGTCACACACGGCACTCCTGCACCGGCACCGGCAGGCAGATAATAACGCAAAACATAGTGTTAGGACACTTTGTTCCTCACTATCCGTTCGATTTTTGGGGCATTGCGTGCTTAATAGCGGAAATCAACGCTTTGTCGTGTTACCAAAGCGGAAATTGATTAATTTGTTTGTTGTTGTACCTACAATTCTCAGAATTGCATCTGCAACCGCCACGTTTTTGTACAATCAGACAGTGCGACTTGTACTGCAGTATGCAGTATATAAACGTACCTATATTTTTTAAAGGCAATAATATTTTTGTGTAAAATAGTATATTATAAGTATTAATGTAAGTCTATTACTGCGTGTGAAATAGTAGGTAGCGGTCACGTACGTCTCCATCGACGGCACGACTTGTTGGATATATGTTGTATCTCAGCTAGGATGAAATATTGTACGATACAAATAAATGGAAGATATTTTGTTATTTTCAACACAAATTCCTCACTAAATAAATAATAATAAAAATATTTTTAATTTTCTACTTCTCTTGACGTGTCAGGTAAACATGCTGAGAGTCAGTCAGTAAGGCGCGCACAGCGACACCGTGACATTTGAATCAACATTTTAGTTTCTTTTTAAGTGTGTACAAATATTTTCTTATGAGATTTACATAAAAATTATTCCAATACGTTATAACAAAACGTTTTTTTCGATATACTTACTAAATAACTTTTTTGTATTATTATTATCGTTTTTTCTACCAACATGAAATAACGTGAAGGATATTTTTTTTAGAATGTTTTATCTATCGTATCGTGCGAACACACACAAACACACACACACACATACACACACACACACACACACACAATGAATATATTATAGAATAAACACAATATTTATTATTTCTCATTACCCGATGCTATACTGTGATGATGACACGAGAGTTGTGACTCTATTTTAACAATTTTATGATTTGACTAGCGGCCCTCCCGCGGCTTCGTCCGCTTGAACTACATTATTATCAGTTCAGTTCTTAATTTATGGAGCTTAGAGCGTGAACATGATTATTCATTTAATAAACAGAATTGACTGACAGTGACAGTCAAATGTGTTGATGTCAATTAATAATTTGATTTACTGGTTTAGAAACAGCCTCAAATGTTTTATTAACAATTATTTGATTTTTTGTAAAATAACTGTGATGTTTGCATATTACAAAACATATCGAAATCAAATCGAGTAATCCAATATAGAAATCGAATCCAAAATAATTAATCGAATATCGAATCGAAAATAATTAATTGAGAACCTCCTCCTTGTTTCGAAAGCCGGTTAAAAATACAGATTTATCAAAAATAAACACAGGTTTATTAACGTTCTTAATAGTACAACGTAGTACAATCACTGCAAAATGATGAGGGATGAAACCTTACTCAAATATATCTTCTCTGTTTAATAGAAAGTCTATTAAAGCGATATCGACAGAGTACCAGCACAGCTCCTGTACTGCAGTTACTGCGGCACAGTGTGCTGCAGTGGTACGGGTGTACTGCACGAGTGTGGTGAATCCTAATGAAAATGGAATTCGCAAGATTCCTATTAAAGCTCGTTGGTTCGTTCACAATGGTTTCTATTATCTGCTTGACATTGGCTTTGGTGTCGTCGCAGGTGTGGAATATATTGTATCTTATAATGTCGACGGGGTTTTTCAGATATTGACAGAATTCGCTTTATTAAATATTGAGAATTGTAAATTAATAAAACCATGTTGATGTAGTGATGATGATCACTCTGTATCCTGCACTCAGGAGGGTAGGTAGAGAGAACCTAATGTACTACTCTGTATCCCACTTTCCATCGATTTTTTTCGAGACGTCGGAACTCAACGCCGGGTTTTTGTCTTGGTACCAGAGCGAAGAAATTAAAATACTAATAAATAATAATACATTCCACCGAATGGGGACCGAACCCACAATCGTCGTGTTTTTGTCACCCTTGTGTCCCTGCACCACGACGACGCGCGACGTCTATCCCTCCATTCGGCGAGGTACGAGTATTAGTGTTGGGGCTTTCCTAATTTATATAAAGAGTTGTTTTTTCAACAGATACACTGTTAAACGAATACACAACAGTAAATAAATAAATCATTTTATATATATTGCAATTGTTTCTATTGTTTATTATAATATGACGGAGTACCTATCCCCGTAAGCCACCCGACGTGTACGGTCGTATATCACGAGCCCCACCCCCGCGCCCCCCCGCGCTCCCCCCGCACGTGCCACGCTTAAGTTGTTGCAAATATTAGGTGCAAGAAGAAATAAATAAAACGACACCATTTTTATAACACTCATTTAATTGATACTATCTTATATATTTTTTATATATGACAAGGTAGGTAGAGAAAATTCGATGTTAAGACACTCTGTACTATTTTTTTATAGCTTCACGCTGTATCTCGCGCAAAGCAGTGTAGGTAGAGGGAACCTGGGAACCTAGTGTGCGTGTTAGATGAGATATTTATTAATATCAGTAAATATAAGAAGTGAACACGTGTACTTGAGACTAGCTGTAACAAGAACAGTGTATAAGACACTTGTATTACAGCAGCTAACTCAATATCCTACCAACAGTACCTGCTATCGGACAGTGTCAAGTACACTTGCCGTCGCTCTCATCTGAACTAAGACCTCTATAGACGGTTATATCTCAAATTAATATATCACTGTGAATTATTGCTTGAGAACATTTCATTCTGAACGTTGTGCTTGTGACCAGCTCGTACCTTCGACTGAGGAGTGGTGGTTACAGTAAAAATATAATTCAGATTGGTCAGGAAACATATTTTACAAACAGTAACAACGATATAGTAGGTGCGTTTACAAATAACAAGGTAAATAGCATAAAAGTATTTTTCTAAAAAAATGTGAAAAAAAAAAATAAGTAAGCAGAAGTCGTCTGAACTCAATTACGGTAATGATTTAAAGAAGAGTGGAAGGAAATGGATCTTCTAAGCGGCTTACGAACTCTCAACTAGTAGGCGTGGAATGTAAATACTTACGGCATTTGAGAAGAAATTGCTGAAAAAATGCTACGAGGCCGTCGGTTCGATCCCCACTCTGGGGAATGATTATATTTAAATAATTTTTCTATGCCACATTTTTTTTCTGGAATTATAAAACGAAGATATTTTTATAATGTATAAATTATAATATTCTTTCTAGTAGAGAACGAACCCACAGTTATCGCAAGTTAAATATGACTCGCCACTGCATCAAAACGAAGTGAAAATAATATTTTTTAAATTTTCCTTTTAACAGTGAACATTGTGTTAAGGAAAAGCGGCTTCTTATTGCAGGTAACGTGTTCCCCTTAGACGATATGTACGGGCGAGTATGTACGAGTATGTAGATGTGTTGGTGCGAGATATGTGAACATTGTTACAATTTGTTTCTTTATTTAAGTAAAAAAAGACACGATTTGAAACAGAGGTATGTTTTTACGGTTCCTGTCCGTATGTCCGTCTGTCCGTCCATCATTCTGTCATAGCCACTTTATTCTGAAACTACTAGAATTACACAATTGAAACTTAATAGGTAGATGTATTCTGTTAACCGCTTTACGATTTTTATATAAAAATAAAAAATATATAATATTCGAGGGAGAACTCCTCTTACATGGGACTCTACCGAGTTCCGCTACTCCGCATGTAATGTACCGAATACCGTAACAGAAAACAAACTCGATCAAATGATAATAATATTCATTATAATTCTAATGCACGGTGTACTGGTGTACAGGTACGGTGTCTCTGGTACTCTCCATGTTCCTGAGTGAGTCAGTGCCTGTGTGATGACCGCCGCTATCCATTATTATTGTAATTAATGTGAGCGTGTGACTGCAAGCCCGGCGGTTACGTCACACTGCCTTACGTCGGCTTCTCAAACTTATTAGGTTCATTAATGATTTGGACAGAATAAAATTAGTAGCTAGCGTTACAAGTAATATAAGTTCTTATTCTTTTAAAAGTAAAGTCTATACCTTTAAATTAGCAATCACTTCAACTATTTTTTATTAATACAATTTATGCAATATAAAATATTCTTGTTTATGTATTCATAATTAAGCTTCACGCTGCATCCCGCACACATCAGGGTAGGTAGAGGGAGTCGAGTGTTAAGACACTCCGTTCCTCTCTTTCTGCCGAATTCTGGAGGCATTGCGTATTGAATGGCAGAGCTCTACGCCGCGCTTTGCCTCGACACCAGAGCCGCGCCTGGCCACGTATTCATAATTTTGAAATCTAAATGCTATAATTTATTATGTAGAATTAAATTGATAATTTTTTATTTATCTAAAAAACAGATGTTTAATTTGACTCTGCCTGGTCTCACGTATATTGCGCCAGTGTTGGCTGAACTTTGCAGTATCTAATACATGTCAGCTTTTTGTATACTTAAATTGTGACTTGATTCTCTTCGCCATTATAGTGATACGTTAAAATGATAACCAGCTTTAAGTTTTTTGCCAAATTAAATTGAAACAATATAGTGACAGTCGAACTTATATAATTTGAAGATTATCAGCGTCAACAATCAACAAACAGACACAACCGTACATATATGTAAGCACGTGTGTATGTACAGACATACCTATATACATACGGTGAGTGCAAAGTTTGTTCAACGTGACACATTTTAGTGATGCAGCGTCACGCAGGGCGCGTCACGTGCGTCACGTGCGCCGCGACGACCAGTCAGAGTAAACAACTGTTGATTTGCTAAATGTCAAACCGCTTCAATTTCACTTTAAAATGGTGATCATTATTCATCTGTTATCTTTGAAATGGAACGAATGGAGAACGGAGTGTTTTGATATTGAATTTTCTCAGCTTATTTCGTGACATACGTAGGGTGTCTGAAAACAACATTTTTCAAAACAATAACAAAAAGTGATATAATTAGAACGCTTCCATTGCACGCTCACAAATATTTGTCAATATCTTATTTATTTATTTACATATTGTAGCTTACAAAGCGCTCCTCGCCTCGAGCCACACGCCTACTTGCAATGCACAGAGCGTAGATAGAATTGATGATATTACAGCAGGTATATTTATAGGTTCAATTTGCTACAGTTTAATAGTTTTGGAACAGCGCTGCGTTTGCTACAACGCTACGCGGCTACGAGGCTACGAGGCTACGACGATACTGACATTTGAATTTATTTATCGAATAAAACACATTGTTAGTATCAGTCTATTTTGTATTTTAATGTATTTAACACTTTTCAGTGAAGTGTAGTTGTTTAAAAAGTTCTTTGTTATTTAACGTAACGTAATGTTATTGATTAAAAATAACAATAATGAAATAAAAATATTTTAAAACACAAAAATTCGAACGTAGCAGGATTTAGCACACCTCTTGGAAATGATGTAAGGCATTCCAAAGGTACGGACTCAACTCGGAATACTTTCATGGTACTATTAAATAATCTAATATTGTACTATTGTACCGCTTTATTATGAATCAAATGCAAATTATAAATCAGATTTCCAGTTACTGTTAATTTCTTTTTCTATTATAAAATATATAAAGATGAACTAAAACGAAACAGCCATATTATTCCGCCGTAAAAACTTACGGCGCGCCGTAAAAGGGTCAATCGGTTAGTGATGAGGGTGGGATAGAACAATTTAATCACCCCGCCCCGCCCCGCACCACACCACCCCGCACCACCCCGCACCGCTCTGCCGCTGTTACGTTACTTTCGCACATACATTTTTATGCATGACGGATTTTACACAGTTTAGTCGTTATCGAACGATATTTCAAAACGTTTTATTTCATATTATATTTTGTATACAATGTAAAAAAAGCAAGAAATAAGAGTGTTTTAGCACTAGATCTACGCTAGGAAAATATGAAAATTTGAGAATGTGTATGAAAATTTTGACTAAACCTTTTGACAAAAACTATAGTTATTATAAGTTATTTTCAAGTTAATTACTTACATATACATATATATTTAGCACTTGAGCTACTATTGTATAGTGGCATATTGTACAAATTACATTGCTGCTCAGGTGTCAGGCGTGTCAGTTGTGTCAGCGTGTCAGGCGTGTCAGGTGAGGCGAGGAGGCGCGACCGCGACGTGTAATGTTGATTACTGATTACACCGTCTCGTTGATAAGTAATTATCTTAGCTACGGCTACAGCTATAACATGCTCTTGTCTTATATACATGTGTGAATAACATTTAAAAAAATAAAATATTACTTATGAATATAAATTAGTGAATTATAACATTTACACTATAATTGTGTATTAAACAATTGTTTATTGTGATTTCTGGACATACAGATGAGCAGTTGCTAATATTTAATTATCAATTGCAATAAAAAATGCCCAACTCTGATTTTAAAAACTCCTTTCTCCACGTATCTTAAAATTGCGTAATTGCGTGTTAAGTGGTGAAAGTCAACGCCGCACTTTCTATACTTACGAGAACGAGGAAATTATTATTTTTTTCGAATGGGTACCGAACCTATAACCATCGCGTGTATAGGGAAACCGAAGAAGAATAATTTTGGCGCAGATATGTAATTAGTGAAATCATAAAAGATGAATGTGTAACATAAACAGCACAGTAAATAACTAACAGTAATACATTTTCCAGTTCACTAAATCCAACAAACAAAATTTAAAATATTTTACAATCGAATGAGCACATTAGTCCAAACAATATGCAAAATGTAGTTCTAAACCGTATTGGGATTATCGTATAAATTAATTACTCAAATGAATTGTAATGAAGGGACAGATGGACGCGGCGGACTCTATACTCGTATACATAGGTATATACTATATTCTTTCTGCGTCTTCGCTCGCTCCGTCAGTAGCCTGTGTGTAGCCATCCTCGACATATGGACTATCCATTGATAGTCCATATGTCGAGGATGGCTATATTGTAAAAAACGTATAAAAATACATAAAAATGATGTAGGCAAAGTCGAGGTTACATAGTATGAGTATATTGCGAGTGCCACCTGTTCGTGTCGTTTTCCTCGACGATATTTTTCTCGTAAAAATTAATTTTATACAACGAGTGAGCTATGAAATGTCCCTTTTAAAGATAAACGTAAATTAGACTTACAGCGGAGGCTCAGGGGCCGGCACCGCGGACGTAAAACCTATTAAAATAATATTTTATTTGTACGAAAATAATGTTGGCTTTATTACAATAAAAGTGTTGTAAAAAGAAGACAGGTATTCATTTATATGTAATATAAATAGGTATATCACAAGGAGAGACATTTAGTTGACAATATCGCAAATATTTTGATAAAGTAAAGTTTTAGATCATTTTCTTTGTGTAGTGGTATCTCCAAGTGGTTTGCTTCCTAAAACATTTCAATTTCTTATAGATTTTCTACATTGAAAATAATGTCCCAAAATTATTATTTACCATGCTTACAAAATCTAAACACTACTTTGAAATATTGAAAGTATTTTTAATTTTGTTTATGCTATAGTATTAAACCATTGGATATCCTATCCTATCCTATCCTATATCTTATAAAACAAAGTCGCTTTTTGTGTCTGTCTGAACTTTCTAACTCTTCTTCTTCTATACCACCCAACGGATTTTGATGCGGTTTTCACCATTAGGTCGAGTATTTCTCAGGGAAGGTTTATATATAGTTTATGATTTGTACATTCTTATGTAAATTAACATAAATACGATAAATGTGTATAAAGTCCTACCCGTTGAGACACTTTCGCGCATGCGCTGCTCTAATGGTAAGTACTACATGAAAAAATATACTAGAATATTGTTCCTACTAAAGATCTACAAAAAAGTCCGCGACGGCATATTCGTATCTTTTAAGAATAACGTGTAGTGATCATTTTTCTGTCTAAAAATAATAATTTCAATATATTTTTTATTGTGAGGGATATTTTTCCATAATGGTATTAATCCTTATCCTTTAAAATACTTTATTAATTTTCTACGTTAAACGAAGATAAAATTTGCTTTTTACACTATTTCGAAATTGCGAATAGTTTTAGAGAAAAACGCATTTAATTGTTGACACATCCCGCCGTTGACATATCAGCTGTATGTTACTCAAGTTTTACTTATCCCTTACTCTCGGCATATAAATAAGTATATTAGTTACGTTGGCCATTTAATGTAGATCAAAACTGTCTTTTACTGTTTTTCATTTTAATAAGTACTTTAGAAGTTGTTACAATATCAAAAAATCCTCGCTGCGAAACGCGCCCCGCGACGTTTTGCTTGTACAAGCGCGTCCGCCGCGCCCGCCTGCCTTACAAGCATCGGTGGTTCAGTGGTAGAATAATCGCCTGCCACGGGGGCGCCCGGGTTCGATTCCCGGCCGATGTATTCTAATTAATTTTCCTCACAGGCAGCCACGTAGTGCCTACCCAAACGGTGTCGCTGTTTTAACAGCATTAACCACAAGCTCGAAAAAAACCCGCCTGCCTCTATAGCAACGAAGATTTAGATGCGTTTGCACGTATTGGATAATTTCAGTTGAATGTATTATTTCAGCGCGATATATTTGGTTTCATATTTTTTGTAGTAGTTATTAGTAGGTAGGTTTTTGTTTATAATTTCTTCCGTTTAAAAATACTTAGTCATTTAAATATCTAAAAATAGTCATTTAAATATATTTTAATAAGTAATTGAAAAGATTAGTAGCACAGATTTAAAATTACGGTACCTACTAAAAAATCCTTGCTGTGTAAAACAATTGGAAAATCCTTATTGAAGCTACGAAAATGCGGGTTGCATTAGGGTTTAATTAATTTTCACATTATCTTAAGTGCTTTGCAAACATACCTTATATTAATAATCCAGTAGTTAAAGCGGGCGAAGTCGCAAGAGGGTCGCTAGTTAAATATAAGAAGTGAAAATTTATATGTTTTTCATAGAAAAAAATCACAATAACTTCATATTTGCAATTCATTTCATACAAAATAAGTGCGTAAACTTAAGTTTGACAACTTTTAAAAATCACGTTCCCGTTGACCTACCATTCTGAAATTGATACGGAAGCTTCTTTGGGTGAGTCCGACTCGCACTTGGCCGTTTTTATTTTTAACCACAAATTACACCGCGATATAAGTGATATTAAATTTATAAAAACCGAAACGTGTACAAGTTCGTACGAAAATATCCAGCGCATAAAAGTCAACGTGGGACTGAATGAAGCTCACTCGGCAACACTCGCCCTGTGACATGCAAACTAGCTACGGCGAGTTGACTCTGTACTCTCCCCGCTGCGGATACTTCTGAACCAAACTATATTTAAAATATGCCTATATTTTTGTCATTTTTAAGTGTTTTTTTATATTGTAATTATGTACGTGCGTGTTTGGCAAATATATCGAACTAAAGCAACCTTTGTTCTTAGTAACTGTTAACTAAAATTTGTACTGTCTAGATATCAGGAATATTTTGATATTCCTGTTTGAATAAAATGAATTGTTACAAATGAATTAACTACCTTATGTCAGGAATTATGCGAGTATCTTATTGTATTATGATCTTAAGAATTTATTTTTAATAAAAATTAAAGCAGGTCACATAAATTATTTTATTTTCTTTTATCTTCATAAGAAAAATTAATAATTTAATACTTAATTTTGGGCATAAATTCAGCAAATAGGTCATAAATGAAGTGAAACATTTAACATTTATAAAGGTCGCGTCGAAGTTGTAGACTTACAACCGAATCAAAGGCTTTATGTGCATCGGGCGGGGGCGGAGTGTCCACAAGTCCACACTATAATTGTCCTTCGATCGAATGTGCTTCGAATTACAAAACAAGCTTTAAACACTTTGTTAAAATAAGTTGAATTACGTGGATGTTTTTTATTGACATATTGCGTTTGACCGCATCAAGTCTGGTGAGCGTTGATGTATGATTGATACGTTGATTGTATGTCTTAGGAAATACAGATGCCGCCAATGAGTTCCAATCTCACGCAGTTCGGATGAAGAATGTAGCCTCAAAGCGTTATATAGAATATAGAATGCATTTTAATTATTCTACGACGGACGACGATAAGCTTGTGTGGCGTAATTGGTTAGTTTTACATGTTGTCTTCCCTTGGTCACTTAACAATAGCATAAAAGTAGTCTGTTCTTTCACGCTTTATCCCGCAGGGGAGCCAGAAGGAACCCACAACCGACGCGTTACAGCCACACCCTTGTGCCGCTGCGTGATTAAATGTTGCAATATAAAATACATAAATAGTGCAAGAGTCCCAACCACACCAAATTGAAAATCTGTTTAAATATTTTAAGATTTTAAAATAAACGACGCGAGAAAATGGAAAATATGATTTATGATTTGACACGATAACGTCGCACCGCGGCGGCACCCTCATTAATACACTCTCGGCGAGTGGACGCTACCCGCTACCCGCTACCCGCTACCCGCCGCCCGCTACCCGCCACCCGCTACCTGCTAGCAGCGAGCAGCTCAGGCTGTCGTTAATATACATGGTCTCTTATCTATGTGATGAACTTTTTAAGGTTGTCAGTGATTTTTAAATGAAAAATGTGATTTGTTTTATCAAAGAGTCATGGGTGCAAATGACATTCGGAGAAACGCTTATATGCAAATTATTTTTCTTTCTCTGATCTAAGAAAGAAAGCTCCATGCTTTATCCCGAATAGGCCTAGTGTCGAAACACTCCGTTCAAAAAAGTGACGGAAGTAAACACCGTTCTTTGCTATCAAAGCAGAAAAGTAAAAATATGATTAAAATACATTCACTCCCCGCTTACAGTATTTTTGTAATTTTTTCAGTTAAATTTGACATTGAGTTCTGCAATTTAGGACATATCACGCTGTATCCCAAGCGGGGTAGCCAGAGAGAATGGAGAGCCAAAGGCTACGGTCTCTACATCCCTCTTATGCCTCACCCGTTATCATGACCATCAATCTTGAAGAGATTTGATACATCATTCTCTTCTTCTCATTTGATACTGTGTTGTCGAAGGTCAACCGATATCCCCCAACCTCTCTTACTGCTCTCTTTTCCATCACAGTTCTTTTTTGCCATTATTTCATCACTCATTCGTTCCACGTGCCCAAACTATTTAGCCGGTACATAAATAACTGGGTTTATTTTTACCACTTTCCCACTCCCTATTCTTTAACATGTGACCGGTATAGTTATATTTGGACACAAAGCTAATACTCCACGTTCAATAATAAGAGATACACACACACACACACCTACATACATATGTACGTGTGTGCTTTGCGCCTGTAGATGATGGTATTGTGTGATTACTTACTAATGAGGTGTCGTAAGCAAACATTAACTAATTTGAGCTCCGGAGGTTAGCAGGCACGTTGCACCGCTGTAATAGTCCAGTTACTACAGCGCGACTACTACTACTACGCGGTGGTCGTCACTTCAAATATAGTTTAAGATAATATCTTGGTCAGGTAACCTTTTTCGTCAGGGGTTGAATTATTTAAAATATACACATAGAGAGTGCTACTTATTCTATATATTATGATGCGTATTGTAGTAATATGATAATAATTGAGGCACCTTATTTTTCAGTTTTTACTTTCTGTAAAATAGTGTAGTATAGTTTTTACTATATTTCTGATAATAAGTAAAATAATTTATTTTTAGACTCACGCTTCTTTCTGCATTTAACAGAGTAAACAGAAAGAAGGTCACGTTAAGACACTCTTATCTCCGTTTTCTCCCCGGATTCGAGATCTCGCACTTATTCTATAAGAGTGCGAAATTAAAAATAATTCATTTCCACCTCGCCGTGAGCAAAATTATTTTTCTTTTCGTAGAGAATGGGTTCTTATTTTTCTTTGAAGATTATATTATATCACTTAATAAGTACTCGTATATAAGATACCAGGAGAGTAAAGAAACGAAACTAAATATTCTTCATCATGCTTTCGTAAGATCACTTCTCTGTTAAAAGATGAACAAATTACTTTTTAATGTTCGTTCCTCAATGAAACACGCCGGCGGAAGGACAACTGTACTCCGCAAAGCAATTTTCGAAATTGCAGCGCTTCTGCAAAATTATATTCTTCAGTGGAAAAATATGTATAAGTAAAGACTTTACTTTATTCTCAACAGATTTGTACTTTAACAGTACTTACCTTTTGTAATGTTCTGTTGTTTTGTACGTTTAAAACTCTGTTATAATGTGATAACATTTAAATTAGCTGGACTTCTAAATTTACAATTTTGTATATCAAGGATTTAAATTAAAGGTATAATTAGTATTTTTATTAGTACATTAAAAAAGAGCCTCACATCTTTCTCGCTCGCTCGTCCTTACAAGAGCGATAATTGAATTGTAAATAAGTCATCACGATGAGCTGCTAGCTGCTGGCAAGCGTTCTCTGCATACGTGTTTCGCCTCGTCCACTGTCGTCAACCTTTTTACACAAACATACGCTCTAAGGGGTCCTCATGTTTTTTACGTGACGGTTAATTTCTTTGACAACAAAATTGATTTCTATAATTTAAGACGCTATGACCTTAGGTACTCCATGATCCACCTGAATAAGTGGAACTTAGGCTCCAGGTCTACAAGGAGCTAGAGATGTGTTAATTAAAAGTAAACAATATTATAACTTCTACCTATGTTACACAATATAACATTTTTAAAGGTTATATTTACAGGTTAAGACGTTATATTTTGACTTTTCTGTTTTTTACATAATATGCTCATAATTTTAATATTTTTAAACTTGGACATATTGACAGCGATGCAATGGCAATGACTCCTCCCTCCGAGTGCGAATATACTTCACAACCGCCCGCTTACAGTACACTATACGTTGCGGTGCTACGCCAGAATGGCCTCTTCCGTAATGTGGTCAGTAATAATATAAAGACATTATTGAACACATCCTTGCTTGATAAATAGACTATTCAACATAAAAATATTTATCAATTCGAACCAATAGTTCCTGCGATAGGGATGTCGACCAAACAAACTCCTCAACTCTATAATATTAGTAGGGCCACATTAAATGACAAAAAATCTGATATTTCAGGTGTCTCCGGCAGGTTGGAGGGAGTCTTAATATTCAAGATTCTTAATTAATTTCTTGTTTCTTTCCTCAAGAGAAATTATAGCACTCGGATAAATTGAAAGCCTTAGTGGCGGATGCGGATTTATTAAGTTTAATCTTTTGTTTAATTAAGTATCATATCGTATTCGCTATCTCAGTCAGTTAGGGTGTTTGTTATTGTCACATAGCAGCGTAAAGGTAGTGCCTAGACACTGTACTCTAAAGTTTTAGTCAGAATTTTGAATGGAAAAATTCAATCTTTTCCACACAATTCGTAATGTCTCTAGCGGCGCAAAGTGGAGAACGGAAGAGTCTTAATAGGAGCCGGTAAAACCTGCTGGTAAAACACCAGCAGGTTCTGAGATTCCCTCTGCCTACTATGTCTCTATCTGTAGGATACAGCGTGAAACTAAAAACACTCAAAAATCTGCTTTGTCATGGATTTATACCCAAATGTAAAGTTATATAAAGTTATCATATATTTTTATAACGTGGCTTTTATGTACTTAGTTTAAAAATAAATATCGAAGCATGAGCTATTTAAAATTTATAGTTCATATCAGAGCATCATATTTTTCTATTTTATTATTCACATCAAATTCAGTTTAATCAAAGAAAATGGAATCCTCTTTGCTTCCTTCCTTTATCATTGTATGTAAAGAAAAGTACAGAACGGTTCAGCAATAGAAAATTAAAACAGGTTGTCTGTAAAGTTGCTTCACATTGAATTATCTTAGAAAGAATTTTGTAGTATTCCAAAAAAGCAGATAAGCATTTATAATTTTTTCCATTAATTAACATTTATTTGCCTAATAACTTGTTAATTCATATATTTTTTTACTTAAATTATTCTAATCAATTATATATAACAATACGTTATTTAATTACAAGTAATAATGAGTCCATATATGTGTCACAAGCAGAACGCTTTGACCGATCGTGCCTCTCTATCACTCTAGCCGCGCTCTCGCTTGCACGCTCTACTCAGGCGGTACGTACAGCCGGCGTTCATTACATTTATAAGACGTTATGGTCGGCATCGTTATCAAAAAGTAAAGAAAAATAACGTATTGTTCTTTTATATTGACAGAGTGTCTAACATGGGCGCTCTGCCTAAATGCTACATGCGGAGGACTTCACGTATAGTTCGTAAAAAAATACTTTGAAACTCAGTAAAAGAGCAAAACATAAATATAAAAGTGATAATAAAATATAGCTTATCTAGAAGAATATATGCCGGAAATCCCATATAGGTACATACTCGTACATCGGCAGTGCCTGCGCGGTCGCCGTAGTGTTTCAGTGACGAGTACCGGCGGAAGGCCTACCTAGGGGGTACCTCCATACACAGTACGAGTACGCACTTTGTGGCACTCTCTTAATATATCGACGTGAGTTAATATGATAGTGGTGCAATAAGATGTGCTTAGTGTGATGAATTACTTAATATATGTGTTGTACATGAAAATGTATGGATTATACAGGGTAAATTTGTCAGTACCACTTTGAATGAAACCACAGTTTTAACTACTCTATAATTCAGAAAAAAAATAATTCCCTAAAATGAAAAAGTTATTTTTTCAAACAAAATAAATAATAAAATTATCGTTTTACAAATAAAACGCCATTTGTAAAGTATAACATAAGCACGCACACACTTACCTGTCAAAGCGGCAACGTCGCACACGAAATACAGGTATGGATAAAAATCGTGAAATGAAAAAAAAAATCCTTCGTCCAAACTGTTGAGATACCTTGATTAATTTCTTTAGTTCTGGATTTGAAATCTTTTACCCTTTATGCAGTTTCAGTAAAAGGAACGCTGATTTTCCACCCTGTATAATGAATGTAGAAAGCATACATAAAAGTTTATAGAAAATGGTACGGAAGCCTATCGACGTGAAAATACGGATACGATTAAAATGAAGACCTAGCTTCAGACTTCAATCTACTCAAAATGACAAGTTTATTAATAGTCAAAGTTTTATTAACCGACTTCTTTTAATAGAGTAGATGTCAACAGCAACTGACACCTTCAATGAGCTTTCGCTATTCGCCCTTTACATACAACTCCATTGAAACATTTACAAACAAAAGAAAACAAAATAATAAAAGAGAAAATACTAGATCGTCTCATTGACTCCACTCCGCAACTTTTTAATTCGCTCGCCCTTTGAGTTCGAGTAACTGCTTGCGTTCATTTGTTTAAGCAGATTATACGAAACTTGCTTTTTTCAACATTCAACTCTTGAGCTTTATAATTGAAGTTTTTGTGGGGATAGAGGATAAACTATTTATGGTGTACGTGGCGTGTTTAGGATAGTTAGATGGTTCGAATTCAACTAGAGGGAGCTCTTCAAAATATTTTGGTTTTTTGTTTTATACTTGGTAAGGTAATTTTACATGTAATATCTGTTTTAAGGCGGAAAGTGCAAAACGAAACGTTATTAAATTTATAGATGCCGCGGGTTGTTTGTTAGGAACTCAGTAAGGGAAAAGTTTCATATAATAAACAGATAATAATACGGAAAACTTACTAAAAATTTACTATAACAGTAATATGAAAATAAATCTCGAGGGATATTAATTGCCTAAATGTCTGCTCAAGCTTCGGTTATAAATTGAAAGGTTCATTGTTTCACAAAAATAATTAAATTGCTTCAGGAAGAAACAGATCAAATAATTATTAATATATAATTAAGTTATGAAGTCCTTTAGGTGGTAAGGAAGCAACTCTCTACAAATCGCGTTCATTTTAAAAAATAATAACATAAATGATGTTACACGTCAAATATACTTTTATCTAACTGACAAAGTGTGTCCCGAGTGTAGTGCGCTTTACAAAATATTCTACATACTCTTACACTACTTACTATATTCATACAAAATATTCTTAAGTTTTTCATATTTCAGAAACAGTTTGGGTGACCATTAAAACACTAAAACTACCTAACAACTATAATATATTTCAAAATCCCCGCAGTCCTTTCAATTCTACTTAAATATCACATTCTAAAAGACAGTGTAACCGTGGTGTTCCAATATACAGTAGCTACATACAAAACAAGTGGGAACGTAAAAGACATTATTTGAACATGTGTTACATTTTTTACGATAACGTGACAACTCGATAAGCGCCGGATGTGAGAGACGACACGCTGTGGGGAGGGGGGGGGGATGCACGCTCACGTCACGCTACACTGCTTGGAAATTGATTTACGTATTACTATCTGCAGAAATCTTCCGCAAATGAGAGGGAGAGTGTCACACTCTCACACTATCGTGTTTACAGGAAGATGCTTTTCAAAACCTATTTTAAGCGTTTTTTTCAGCTTCACGCCATATCCCGCAGAATGCAGGGTAGGCAGACGGACCGTAGTATTAAGACACAACACTCCCCACATTCCGCCAAATTCTGGAGTCATTTCGTGTTGCGTGGCGAAACTTAACGCCGGGGTTTGCTTTGGTATCAGAGCAAAGATATTATGAAAATAGTAAGTATTTCATTTCCTCGAGTGGGAATGGAACCCACAATCTGTCTCGTTCGGAGTCGCACACGTGTGCCCCCCTCCCCCGCGCTACGACAGTGCGCTACGACTGGCCTATTTAAATCATAATTACATGAAATAATAATTTTATTACGAGAAAAATGTTCTAAAACAACTAATTTAGAATTAGTATCTCACTAGATCAGTATAAGGCGGTGCATTCCTTGTTATCTGTTATGTTCGCGGTCGCGGAGACCGGAGACCGGAGACCGCCCTTCATTGTACTCGTATGACAACGTTCTCGTCGGATTTTATTGCACTTTCATTGAGTGTCGCGTTGCTTTTCGTTTTGTTTGTTTTTAAAGTTATGTTATAACTTTACAGTATATAGGTAATGTTTTTAACATGAATTTTCAAGTAAAATTGCGACAAGTGCTACCGAATAACAATAATTAAATACGCAAATCTTTTAAAATAAATAAAAAGTGGAGTAAAGAATTGTTTTTACTTAATTAGACACTCCATTCTCCACAATACGCCATTTTAGAATATATGTTCGACAGCTCGCAAGTATTTGTCGTTTACGTTTACGTTTGTTCACGTGAAGCACATTGGAGGAGTACGTGAGGTGCATCGTCACCTCGCACGAGACATCACTTGTTACTACTTGTTTGTCAAAAGTGTATTTGTTGTACAATATATTGTGGTATAATGGAAATTATTATATAGTTCCTCTAATGTAGTAATTAATAATTGAGAATATGGATATTATGAAACGTCCATTAATAACGTATATATTTTTTTCATATTTATAATTTGTTTCCAATACAAAAGTTCACATTACTGAATTATATTCTCGGGCCTCTAGGAATATTCTGTAGACGATCGCACAACCTCCGGTTATTATATAAGAACGAGCTTTAACGTATTTCCGAAAGCTCTTTTTCTCACAAAACGTCAGCTTTCGTCAATATTCTTCAAATGTCGCAATATAATGTCGGCTCTGCGTTTGACGCCGCCGACGCGGATCCTCACGATTTATGTAAAAACCTCGAAACGACCGAATGATATAAGAAATAAAGGGAACCATTTATCATCGGTCCCGCAAATGAGGCAATTTTGTGAAATTATAATAAAAAGTGTGGAATCATTGTGTTTTATCTGCAATTGTGGGAATGTATTAGAAATGTTGTTTGGTTGGTTGAGAATGTAGCGATTTAAATGTGTTGTTGGTTTTAGTAAGTCGACGTAAAGTGGGGTATAAATTAAAGTTATACTTAGGTATAAACTAGAATATATCGAGAAATAGTCGCCCACTTTGTTTTTAAGACATAGACTGAAAATTTCTGTTTTTTCCCGTTCCTCCGTGCTCCCCTACACTTATATAAATACAAAGTAAAAAAGAATTCAAGAAATAATATCTTAATAGTTATCAGTAAAATAAATTAAATATAATGTCATCACCGTACTTAGTTACTTCTAGAGAACTAACCCGAGTATGTAAGAGCGTGCTCTATCGTAGGTTACGTGCGGTTTACTGTCACTTGTTAATCTATCTAAGCTATCGGTGCCATATTTATTTAGGTATAAGCGCGACGGTTGAAGGTTCGATTTCCATTCGGGGAAATGAATTATTTTTATTTCTATACTCTGGTAACAACGAATTTGCCAAAATAGCTTCGACATTCTACGTTACATAGGACGACCTTCAAGTTTTTACTGAAAACTAAAACGATAATCGTGAGGGAATTGTGTTATAATAACGCATTAAACTTATAGCAAAATAATGTATACTTCCATATACAATTTAGGTCTAAGCCATCAAATGTACGAATATTTTACTTCCCTATTTAAGAATCCAACTTTACAAACTACTGTATATCTTTATATTTATTTTTTAGCTTCGCGCTGTGTGTTACGTATAGCGGTGTAGACATAGGAAACCTTTTTGGCGAAGTTGCGCCCAATTTACGATACATTGTTGAGTGACGTAAGTTAACGCCGCGCTACGTCCCCGAATGAGAATCGAACCCAGCTAGACGCTTTTCCGTGCATCACGACTGTATTTTAATATTATCAATATATCAAAAACTGATCATAAACCAAGCTTCAAAAATGCAAAGATAACATTTTGATGTTAAATTAATTTATTTGTAAATATGTAACTTATATATCTCGCCGATATCGTTAGAAACTATCGCAAAGCACGCAATGTCTCCGAATCGACAGATACCCTTGAACATAAAGAATAACACTTTTTATTAATAATAGACATAAACGTATAAGAAATTCAACGATTCTGACAAAAACATAAGGTTTAGTGGTCAAAGTGCTTGGATGGTTTCCAAGGTGTGCGGGTTCCAGTTCTGCTATGTTCAAACTCTCTATACGTTGTCTAAAAATAATTTTCTATTCTTAGTGTGGAATAACACTTTAACAAAGGATTAAATTGTCTTTTTCTATTTACATTGAAATATTGTAATTTTCCCATTCGGTCCCCCGTCAGAGTGACTGATTGTCTCCGACACAGGTTAGGGTTCATTCGATGACGTCACTAGCACGCAGAGTGAACTTTGCTAGCAATAGAAAGGTACGATATTCGTTTGAAGAGCGACGTCTCTAAGGCTGGAGCAAACCCGTCTCAATGGCGAAGCGTCTCGGGAGACAAATTTGTTTTACCTTCAAGTTTTACCTAACCTCGTGTAAAAGCAAACTTTTTATTTCTTATATTACCGATATATCAACGACAGCTAATTTTATTCTATTCTTTTACAATTTGCTGTAATAAAAAATATATTATGTCTAATTTTAAGATTGTAGGTTGAGTTTCTGGCTATTAAGTATAAAAAGTAGTAATATTTGAGACGGCGCCTCTTGGAAACCGTCAAAGCGCACTAAGCCGTACATTCCTATCAGGCTACGTCAAAATTTTTAAACAACACTAACGCTTGTTACAATCTCACTACGTTAAAATTTACACTACGTTTCCTAAAAAATATATTTTTCTTTCCCAAGTGTGGAATAACACTTTAAAACTGAACCTATTTTTTTATAAAAAACAAATCAAATCGGTTTCACGCTGTATCCCACATACAGTAGGGTAGACAGAGGGAACCTAGTGTTAAGACACTCCGTTCCCCACTTTTTGCCAAATTCTGGAGGCATTGCGTATTGAGTATTGAGTAACGGTACTAAACGCCGCGTTTTGCCTCACCACTAGAGCGAAGAAATAAAAATATTAATTTAAATAAATATTTCATTTTCTCGGTTCGAACAAATTGAACCACGACTAGCCTCTGAACTTTTTTATAATTATTCTTAATTTTTATCGTCCAAGCTTATTACAAACATAATATTTCATCGCTAACATACCTATTACACATTAAGTTCCCACACTCGACTCAGTACTCGACGGCAGTACTGCATGAGACAGTCAGTCTGACAGCCGTCAGCGAGACATCGTGCATGAAGTATACGAGTACAGTAATTTACAATTGCTTAACTTGCGGCTTACTCTAAATGAGAGTGTAGCGTCGCAGAAGAACAAGACAATGTCAGTGGTAAGCAGTTTTCGTTGCACTGAAATAAGCTATTATAATGTACATGAAATGTGTTCAACGCGTTTTCTGTGGGCTTAAATGTGTTTATTAATGTCTTGGGTAGCAGATAGCTGAGCGATTGTGGGTTTGAATCCTACTCGAGGGTTATTTACATTCATAATATTGGTTCTCCTATATCGAGGCCGGCGTTGCACAGTGACATAGTTGTCGGATCGAAATTTTCGAAAATTGGGAGGAAACTTTGAAATGCACGTGTTAGATATAAGTTTCCACTGGCTGCACTACTACAGTTCGTTTATTTAATTGGTACCTAAATGCAGTGTTAGTCTTTCACTTTTTAAGCTCTATGCTGCAAGTAAAGAAAAACCAATAAATACCTACTTGTATTTTATTTAATTACTTTTATATAACCAGCTGTACATATAAAATATCTTCATCTTCATCGATATTCACTTACAACATTTTATTTAATTTTGCAACAGCTGGTTTTGACTCCGGGATATTTTAAAGTATATAAACTCTACTTTTCCGGCGATTAATAATAACCCCGACAAAGTTTGAAGCTTTTGTAAGAAATAATAGTAAATAATGAAGTTTTCATCAAGTTGCCTGTGTTTTGATTTCCCCCGACGATAACGCGCTGCGAGAGAAAAACGAGTTACATGTTATTATTTTTGGGCTACAAATAACATTATAATTAACTGAAAAAAGAAAACAAATATATAACTTTAGAAGTCAATGTGAACCTGTCGAATTCTACTCGGGAACGTATCTACACAAATGTTTGAATGATTATAAGGGCGGCGTAGAGTTCTGCATCCCAGAACTTTACTCCTTATAGAAGCCGCCCCTTAGTGAAGAGAGTCAGAAGGGAGTGCTCCATATATTTTTGTTCAACCGTTCCACATTGTGAGTTAACTCTTTTCAAGAAAGACACGACCAAGCTTCTCTAATTGAAACTTTTCACAATGTTTAGAGATATTGCATCTTAAGTGACTAAATCGGAAAAATGAAAGTAAAAATAATAAAATAATAAATGTATGAGAGTTTTGCGTGGCTGGATATGTAAAGCTTAGTGGGTAGTTTTCAAAATGCGCAGGCCCAATTTCTGCTACGTTATATTTTTATATATCTTTTGAAATATATTCTATTCATTTACTTAAGTATATACAATAACCCACACGAGCACCCACCGTCGACACCTGCTCTACGCCGAGTCGTTTGCAATTTGTAATAATTATAACTTTGTAACGCGACTTGTTTCGTCGAACAACGAAACTTCCATTTCTTGTTTACAGAAACATCTTGTTTATTTTTAAGTGCATATTCAAGAAGTTTCGTGATTTATTGTAGTGGTGTTACTGCTAGAATATTGTAGCTTATACTCGTCAACCTTGTACATTGCATTTATTCTATTATAGAAGAAGAATATCTAGAAGTTTATAAACTTTCAAAGATTCATAAGTATAGAGTTTATAAGTTGTATTCCATATTACATTCTGATACTGGTACGAAACCCTAGATTTACTAGTTTTACTCTCACTTGATCGATATTTTAGTTTTGAAATTCAAAGCCGGGTATTTAAACTAGAATATTCAATTTGCTTTTCATTTCCAACCTCACTAGAAGCAAAAGTTAAAATAATTGAATCTTTATGTATTTACTCCAGTAATATTGGTTTTACTTTTGATTGCATCTCCAATGTTCAGCAACTTGAACTCAAATTTATAGTAAAGAAATGTTAGTGTTAAGTGTGTTGTGTGGTAACCAGGCAGAGAGATCCTATTGGGACTTGACTCTCTGTGTTCTCTCTTGTGTCTAAGCTTTATATTTAATCTTATTGGGAGTCCCGGAGATAACAAGCAGTCTCTTCAGCTTTTTATATTATTAAAGAAATAAAATAAAAAACAGAAAGCCCAAGGCTATTACTTAATCTTCTAGTAACTGGTGTACGGCAAATAGAATATAATAAATAAATAAATAAATTAAACAACACTTTCACATTAAAACGTATCTACATCGGTTTAGCTCTAACAGTGTGAACCTAAAAGGAGGCAACGCGACCTGGGTACTCAGCGTGCCTCTGTTGCACTTGTATACGAGTAAGACTTGCAGCCACGGGGGGGGGGGGGGGGGTATTGTATTGTGTCTATTTGTAATACATCTCCGATAAGCAAAGATGTGGCGTTGAGTTCCGCCATATAACACCGAATAAAATTCTATTGCTGTGTTAGATTTAATACTTAAGTTAGTAAAAACCAGTTAGTTTAATGTCTATATAATGTAAATGTTACTGGTTTAGGATAATAGTAATTAGAAACACATTGAGTTTCTCTGGGAAAGAAACGACATTTCATGTTTACAAATATGTTACAAATTACAAATTACTATTGACTCTAATAGAGTCTAATATTACACGTGTTTCGTTAAGCAAATTATTTTTTAAAAAACCGTTTAAAAGATCTCTTTTGACAGTCCGTGTAGCGTCATCGTTAGTGTATGGCGAGGAGACGTGTGCTAATCCTATATCTTATAAAACAAAGTCGCTTTTCGTGTCTGTCTGAACTTTCTAACTCTTCTTCTTCTAAACCACCCAACGGATTTTTATGCGGTTTTCACCATTAGGTCGAGTATTTCTCAGGGAAGGTTTATATACAGTTTATTATTTGTACATTCTTATGTAAATTAACATAAATACGATAAATGTGTCTAAAGTCCTACCCGTTGAGACACTTTCGCGCATGCGCTGCTTTAATGGTAAGTACTACATGAAAATAATGTACTGGAGTATAATTCCTCTTAATAAGATTTACAAAAAAGTCCGCGACAGCATATTTTTACCTTTTAAGAATAACGTGTAGTGATCATATTTCTGTCTAAAAATAGTAATTTCAATATATTTTTTATTGTGAGGGATATTTTTCCATAATGGTATTAATCCTTATCCTTTAAAATACTTTATTAATTTTCTACGTTAAACGAAGATAAAATTTGCTTTTTACATTATTTCGAAATTGCGAATAGTATTAGAGAAAAACGCATTTAATTGTTGACACATCCCGCCGTTGACACATTAGCTGTATGTTACTCAAGTTTTACTTATCCCTTACTCTCAGCATATAAATAAGTATAATAGTTAAGTTGGCCATTTAATGTAGATCAACTGTCTTTTACTGATTTTTCATTTTAATAAGTACTTTAGAAGTTACAATATCAAAACATCCTTGCTGCGAAACGCGCCCCGCGACGTTTTGCGTATACAAGCGCGTCATGAGCAGTCATTGGTGGTTCAGTGGTAGAATGCTCGCCTGCCACGCGGGCCCGCGTTCGATTCCCGACCAATGCATTCTATTTAATTTTCCTCACAGGCAGCCACGTAGTGCTTGCTTTTCATCAGGGACAGAATACCCTCTTCAGCATTAACCACAAGCTCGAAAAAAAAACCCGCCCGCTATAGAGGCATAGCAACGAAGATTTAGATGCGTTTGCACGTATTGGATAATTGGAGTTGAATGTATTATTTCAGCGCGATATATTTGGTTTCATATTTTTTGTAGTAGTTATTAGAAGGTAGGCTTTTGTTTATAATTTCTTCCGTTTAAAAATAGTCATTTAACTATCTAAAAATGGTCATTTAAAAATATTTTAATAAGTACTTGAAAAGATTAGTAGCACAGATTTAAAATTACGGTACCTACTAAAAATCCTTGCTGTGTAAAACAATTGGAAAATCCTTATTGCAACTACGAAAATGCGGGTTGCATTAGAGTTTAATTAATTTTCACATAATCTTAAGTGCTTTGCAAAAATACATAATATGAATAATCCAGTAGTAAAAGCGGGCGAAGCCGCAAGGGGGTCGCTAGTTATTTATATATGCAATCATTACACTTATTTTATAAAGAATATTATAAATCCTTAGCCAAATCAATAATTTAACATTTGAGGCTGTTTCTGAACGAGTAAATAAAAATATTTATTGACATCAACACATTTGACTGTCAGTCAATTCAGTCTGAGTCAGTCAGTCAATTAAATGAACTACATGATTACATGTAGTTCAAGCGGGCGAAGCTGCGGGGGGAGCCGCTAGCATATTCCAAAAAATACCCAAATCGAATCGATCCAAAATAATCCAATATCGAAATCAAATCCAAAATAGTTAATCGAATACCGAATCGAAAACAATTAATTGAGAACTTCTTCCTTGTTTTGAAAGTCAGTTTAAAATACAGATTAATTACAAACAAATACAGATTTATTATAAGTACAAATGCAGGCGAACTCATGCCTTGAGTTCATTCAAATGACTATAACTTTTTTTTTAGGACAGACAGACAAGAAATTAAAAAAAAAGAATGTTTGCTTTCTATTATTCTCTTTAAGTGTCTATCCATTTCAGTCAAAAATAGAAAATGTACAGACAAAATATTTTTACTGTTTTATTATATATAGAGAAGAGAAGAGATAACTTTCATACTTTCTATCTAGTTTACTTCTTGACTAAAATCTTGTATAAAATAATTTATCAATATTATATAGGCTGATTAAAAATATTCAAAAACAAATAAAAAAGCAATAAGCTACGTACATGTGCTCTATCACTTGGTTTCAGGATATATGGAGAGGGTTTATCTGCTTCGAGCGTTATCGAGGATCGGGCGCGCCGCGTGATGCATGGCACTCACGAGCTTGCGATTTACACTTTCCAGAAAAACGGATTTACTTTAAAAAACCGATTTAACCACATGAAATATCGACTTTTTTATATATTTGTTTTTTTTAATTATATTTATACTAATAATTATTCTAATATCTATACAAATATTATAAAGTTGAAGAGTTCGCGAGGGTTTCGGTGAAAGTTTATATAGTCCATTGCGGCTGCGGTCTGAGTTACCTTGGACACTTAAAATATATCATACTCGTATGCCATACACAACGCAAAGACGTAGTAAGAAGACCCACTGTAAATCTCAAAAACCTAAGAAAATATAACAATAAAGGGAAACAATAAATAGTCCTAATCAAGTCGTTCCGACAGTCGCCGTTGACTTACGCGCGCGCACGTGACACTGCCGCCGTCCTCTAGACGCGTGACGTGACGTGACGTATGTAACGGGTGTTATAAACATTGTGGTACATTATTGTTTACTTATTAGTTGTTTCTGAGATAAGTACTTTTGAATGCGCTTGCCAAATTTTTCTTTTATATATATTCTATAATATTAATATTAATTAAATATTTTTTTAACAAGAAAATTGAATCTACAACTGTTACGTATGTACAAAGATCCACAAAGGTGCTTATTGCACACATATAAATATTCATAATAGCTTCTCACTCCAACGAGCTGTAGGCTTAGAAGGGATCAGATTAGTCATTATGGAGCGGCACGCGTCGTGTCGCTCGCCTTGGAAGCTCCTTGTTACAATAAGTATAAAATAAAGATTCAAAAATATTACGACATTTTTAACTATTATATTATTATTTACCTATTGCTGGTTATTATTTTTACCTATTGATCAACATGATAATGGGAATTGGAACCAATTCCCCTTTTATGGAAATATAATTTATAATTTAACCTGTAATATAAAGTCAGTCATTGTAAGAGTAAATATACTACTATATTTACTATGTTTTAGCTTCTTGTTTTCTTCAAAGCAGAGTAGCCAGAGATAACGGAGCTTCAAACGCTGCGGTATCAGTATACCTATTTCGCCTGGTCCACGTTCATTGACCTCTTTTTACAAGTCCCCTGGGGCATTTCCCTTACGATTTTTACAAGACCTTCTTCCAGTATCATTGACACTCTATTCTTGAAGGTCTACCAATACTCTCACTCTGGTTTCATAAATAATTTTTCTCAAATATTTTTTTGTCCTTAATTAAAAATATATAATTATTACTAAAGTTCTATAGTTCTATGAAATACTAAATATTGATATTTATTTCAATATTTAGTATTTCACATTAACCGTTATAATTTGCTCCAATTTAATAGTTAGCTAATATCGTAGCGCGGCTACGGCGTAGCACGCCGCTACGACGCGTGTAGCGTGTTCAAACAATGTCGGCTAATGTGAAATTTCTGTAATTGAAATTTACGTTTATTACTGTCTATTACTATTGCTTTATTAAATTTCTATATTTAAGCATTTCGTATTTAATTTTCGTTTACTGGTTTTAATAATAAGCTGTTGAAATATTTTCAAAATAATGGTTGTATTAAAGGTATGTTTCTTGTTATTATATTTCAATGCTGACTTTTTCGGGGTAAATGATAGCTTTTGCTTTACTTCTATATTAATATTAGTTTGTGAATAACATCTGTAACTTTGTTTTCGTAAACGTTAAGATGTAAAAGGAAATGCCTATTTAATTCTACAAAAAATTGGGCTCGTTTCGTTGATAAAAAACGAAACAACTGTAATATTAGTATGAGGGAGTATGTGAGATCGTTCCTAATATCGCTCGCTCGCCAGCGTGTGACAGTGTGTGTCTGTCCATTAGTTCTATATTGAGTACTAGCAGCCCTCGCAAGGTTCCGCCTACTTCTTATTAATTGAATGTTATTTAAGTGTTTTAGGGATAAAATAATTGGTTATTTTAGTCATGTTTAACTATACTGTTGTACACTTTGTAAATTGTAACTTAAATCTTTTTGGATGAAATTCAGTTCAGTTGATCTGGAGATTAGCCCAGAAACCCAGCAAAACATTAAAAAACTGTTTGTTTGTCCCTTGTTATCGTGAAAAATACAGGCTTATTTTGAAATTACGGACAGACGCTTACTTTTTATTTATATGTAATAGATACATTGTGCTTAAGTCGAATTGTATGCGACGAGAACACAATATGCTTGCTATCTTCTTCTCAGTCGTTACGCTCTTGACAGAGCGGTCGTGGCCACAGTTTCACGCCATTTCCTTCTGTTGGTCGCAAGTCTAGTGCACTCATGCAATTTACCTCCAAGAGCTGATTTTACTTGGTCAGTCCATCGCATGGGTGATCTACCTCTTGGTCTGGTACCATCTACTCTGCCTTGTACCACGAGCCGCTCTATGAAGTCGTTTCCTTTTCTGGAGGTCACATGACCGAAGAACTTAAGCATGCGGGTTTCTACAGGGGCTGATAGTCGCTCCTTGATGCCAAATTCTTGGAGTATGGACACATTGGAACGGAACTCTGTCCACGATATCCCGAGCATCTTTCTCCAGCACCACATCCATGGCATCGACCTTTTTCTTCGTCCATGTCTCGGCGGCATACAGAAAAATAGAGAAAACGAGTGTTCGGATCAATCGCATTTTTTGTTTTTAATGATTTTTCTATTTTTCCATATGTTACTAAGCCTTTCCACAGCATTTCTGATAATAGCCATGCGTCGTTTTATTTTCTCCATGCATCCGCCTTTGTTTGTGATTAAAGTCCCAAGGTATATGCCACAATCATCATTTTAGTATTATTGCGAATTGACCTTTAATCCAAACTGAAGGCTGACATATTCCATCTTTTGAAGCAGTTCTTCTATATGCTGAATACTGGAGGCGAATAAGGTTGTGTCGTCGGCGTAACGCAAGCTTGCAATATTGTAGCCACCAACCGCTATACCATCTATCCAGTTCTCAAGGGTGATACGCATTATAAGCTCTGTGTAAGCGTTAAAGAGGAGCGGTGACATTATGCACCCTTGACGGACACCTACGCTTGGATGAAAGTTGCTTGATAGTATGCCGTCTGTTCTCACTGATGCAGTTCCTCCTTCGTATAACTGTCTAATAAGGTGTACTAAATGCTTTGGTGTGCCCATTTGCAATAAAGTATTCCATAAAACTAGCCATTTCACAGAATCGAACGCTTTGGAAAAATCTACAAAGCAGATGTAAACGGGTTTGTTAAGTTCCCGCGCTTTCTCTACAACTTGGCGTACGATAAGAATTTGTTCCCTCGTACCTTTACCTTTCACAAATCCAGCTTGTTCTGGCGCAATTTCCCTTGACAAGTAGGACTTCAGACGCTCATTCAGGATATGTAGCAATATTTTGCTTGCATGTGATATAAGTGCAAAAAAACGGTAATTGCCACATTTTTTTATAGAACCCTTTTTATGTAAAGGAGTAAGAACTGTGTGAGTCCATTCGGTTGGCCATACTCCTGTCTGCCATATCTTGTTACATATTGTATGAAAAATTCGAGTACCATATTCACTTAAGGCTTTGATAGTTTCGACAGGTATTCCATCTCTTCCTGCAGCCTTTTTATCCTTGAGATGTTTGATGGCAGCCTTTACTTCGGACAAGAGTATATCCGGCTCTAATTTTACTTTATGAGGTTCTTTTGGTGAAAAATTGGTTTTCCATAACTCTGAAATCCTATCGAATTCACTAACTATTTTGCCATAATTATCTTCAATAGCCCAAGATTTAGTTTACTTTACTTTACTTGCGATATAAATCTTTGGATTCATATTTTACGGCGTGAGTTTCAATTTCATTGCATATGCTATTGAGATGGGTATTATGATCTCGTCTATACTTCGCTTGAATTTGAGATGATAGTCGATTCAAGTGCTTTACGTCGCAACCCGTGGCTTCCTTCTCGCGCCTTTCATCTATTAGTGACAGTGTCAAATCAGAAATGCCAAAACATTTCTAACCATCAAACGTCGTTTAAAGTTACACTTTATGTCACTTTAAGATTTAGGTTCTTATCCTTTTTTTTGTCTTTTTTTTCTGCCATTACACATTTTATTTTTACCATTTAGTTCTTATCTTTATCTATGTATGTATGTAGTAGTTGTATATATTTATTTATATGTATGTGCATATATTGATACGGCTATATTTATTTATGTGTGTTGCGTATGGTAAATATATTCTTATTTATTTTATACCCTTAATTATATTTTTGGCACCCTACCTTTATCTTAATTTGCTATGTCCTCTGCCTTAAGGTTGCCTGGCAGAAATTGCTATTAAGTAATAAGGCCGCCTTTTGTACATTTATAGTGTCTTTTCTTGGTTGTACAATAATGAGTTATTATTATTATTAAATTCCATATTAACAACGCCGTGGCATGACCTTCTTAAATAATATTTTAAATAAATGATTGTAAGTTAAATTTTATTTAAATGAATAAATATATTTTGTACAGTGATGTTTATTTTATTTAGACTTAGACAAAATTTAGTATTTTATTAGTTGTAAGTTAAGTTAACATTACACAGACATTGTTAAGACATTCGTGAGAATTGAATCCTCAAAGCGCCATATCACACCTCCTTCATATAACATAATTTCAACAAAGACAAATACCTATCTACAGTAGTTTATCAATGTCAAAAGTAACAACATACCACGTAACATTCCGAAGCCAATTATATAAAATTCTCTTTAATTAAAGTCAAGTGGACGTAAATTGAATTCCGCCGCTGAGCCCACGTCCTTCATTAGACATTCCTACAGTTGCTTAGCTTTGTTACCACCCACCTATCTACGTAACGTAACTAACCCTTCTGGTAAATACTTGTTGTCATATTTTACCATTATTCTTTAGTTCCTCAATCTTCTTCCGTTCCACAATCAGCGTTAAAGTCAGACGCTGGACTGTTGCTCCACAGAGGTCTCGATTATACCTACTTGTATTATTGAAGTTATATTTAAATAACAACAGTTGCATACATATATAGATAAAAGTTAACAATGTTAGTCGGCTACATGCACTGCGGCGGCTAATTCATTACAAGCAAGAAAAGCGTATTATTGTAATAAATATCGTGCAGACTTTTTCTAGAATAAAAGCGAGTTAGGTACGAGTAAAGAAACCCACAAGAAGATTAACTTTATGTTTATTGTTACTTATAAATTAACTGCTTATATTATACTTTATATATTGTGGCTTTAGAAACTTGAGACACATAACGCAGGCGCGGCGTAGTAGGACCATGTCAGTCTGTCAGTCTGTCTGTTACCAGGCTGTATCTCATGAACCGTGATGTGCGCGAGTTCCATTCGCACTTGGTAGGACTTTTTCATTTTTTGTCATTTTTACGGTCTTTATAGACAAAACACAACGGTAACACCAATCTTTTAAGATGTGGAAGAAGAAGATGTTCTGTAATGAGATAGAAAGTGGAAAGCGGAGTATTTTAACACTAGGTTCTCGTGCTAAATATGGGATATAGCCCGAAGCTAATAAAAAAAAACCACCAGAGTCGTTTATAGTCAACGATAAAGAAACATAAAAATAAGTGTGTAACAAATAATTCAAGCGTCGTTATCACAGGGAAGGCACTCGAGGATAGACTTTATCGGGATGTCCCCGGGCCTTCCTAAATGTATTCTATATTTGCTTTTGGTAAATTTTGGTATTTTTTATTAGATTATAATATTTTTTTCTTCACTTTTACATTCTTTTCTTTGGAAGTTTGCTCTTATCTACTCCTTTGTTGAGTGTTTCTACTGTCATATATATTTTTAGGTTCACTCTGTATCCCGTACAACCTGTCGCGTTTACAGCAGTACCGTGCGCCACGACTGGCCTCTTTCATAGTTAAACATAGTAATTATTACCGATATACCACTAAATAGATTTTAATGAAATTTGATACAGGTATAAAATATTTATATTAAACAGACCAAATATTGACCATAAGCTAAAAAAATCACGAAAAATTTCTAAACAATTCATTGAAATAAATAAACGAATTCAAAGGGGCAGTTACAAAAGCCAAGGCTTACGTTTTATTTGGCAACATTTTAGAACAACAAATAAGTTGCGATTCAAGTGGACTTGTGAGGCCGCGACCACAATACAATGTTACAAATTTAAATGCGAAGTGAGGGTTTACTCTGTTCCATTATCATTTTATATAAGTTGGGTACGAAAAGAAAATTTGTTGCAAAGGGGTGGTATATACAAGGGTCTAAGTCATAATGTAAGCTGAGATACTATCTAAAGCTGTTTGACATTAGTAAAAATTTCAAAAGATTATTTCCTTTTTATCTTTCTAATTTTAAGAATTTTAAAAATATTAATCATTCCTATGAAAAATAATCACTGAGGCCGTTGTAGCGCAGCAGCACAGCGTCTGACTGTAAATGGTGGTGGGTTCGACTTCCACTCGGAGGGAGACTGTGTATTTGGATCCCTGTCAAGTTAAACATAATACTATTGTTTATTTTGAAATAAGTTTCACTCCATACGCGATGTTAAAGAAGACTAAAAATTGCGAAACAACTTTGCACTAGGTTCTCTTCGACGAAGATACGAGAAAAAGTTTTTAATACAAAAATCTAATTCATTTCTGCCCAACTCTCATCGCTTAGTCTACTATCAAAACAGTTATACAAATATCAAAATATTATTATATAATTATTTTCTATTTTCAATACATTGACATAATATTAATCTATAAAAAAAACTTTGAATAAAAAAAGTCATTTAACAAGTCGCACATAATACTATAACATCTTTTTGGGAATAATAATTTAACGCTAGAGAAATTCCTCGACAAAGCCCGCCTCAGAGCCGGCGCAGTACAATACTACGTACTACGTTTAAAAATTTACATTTAAAATCTCTAAGCTTTTCACTCCGCATTATATATGTAGCTCAAAATATTCCACTGAATGTCCTTTTGCGACACGTAAATTTTGTTGCAAAGTTATTAAAGGAATTTCGTACGAGCGACGTCAAAGGACACAGGAGCCTGTGCGGTAGTGGTGAGTAGTGGCGAGGGAAACTAGCGATACTATACTCCGTTCCCCGTCTTCCGACTAATTTTTGAAACATTCATCCCATACATCAAAACCGTATTGGCAATCTGATCTGCATTTAAATTGATCCTTTAGAAGCTGAGCGCTCTAAAACTAGACGAACTAAATAACTAAAAACATTAAATAATTTTTGAAGTCGTTTTTTATATATATAAGAACTCACCATTTTCATTTGTTATCTTAAATTGAAAACAAAAAACTATACAAATTAGAAAACCAACAAAGATAAAGACAAGTGACCTAGTCTACTTAAGGCTCGCAACAGCCAGGCCAGCCAGGCCAGCCAGGCAATTAGGGAGCAGTTCAGTTTTAATGTTGCTTTGGAAAATTAATCTCGTCTGTCCCCGTAATAGCACTGTCAAGGCGCGGTACGATACGAGTAACTAACTACTTTAGCTCACTCATTATTTCATAAATTGTTTGCGGAATGGATTTACGGATTCATTTTTCATATACGTCGTATATTTCATAATGTTTTACGTTATATCGAATGTCGATATTATGTATTGTGTCGAATATTTTAACATAAACCAAAAACTAGGTGGAAAGTTGGCAGGTCGTAGTGTCTTAAGGTTATCTCTGCTTATCCTGCTATGCGGGAAAATGCGTGATGTATATCTTGTGTATATATATTATATGGGTCTAAGTCGCACTCAGGGAATTATCTATATTTTCAAACAGCTATACCTAGTCTAGTTAGAAATATTGCATTGTGAGGATCACAGTTAGAGTATGACAAGTGTGGAATATCATTTGAACAATCTTAAAAATATTATTTTTATTAAAAATTGAAATATAAATATTATTTTTAATTACATAATGTATTTACACTTTCATATTTAATTATTGAAGACAGTTTCAGAACTGAATAATGCATTTCATTTTGGTCTTCAGAGTAATTAATATGAAAGTTTTTATAAAAACTTTTAAGATGAATATTTACGTTTTAATTTATTTTTGTCTTTTTCACGAAAGCACTTAATTTATGAAAAGTATTTAACATCCACATATAATACCTATTGGAATGGTTTGACTGCATGTGCATACGTCAAACAGGTTACGTTCTTTTTGTTAGTATATAGTTGTAGCTCGAGGATGTTGTGGCGATTAATGACAGTTACGTAAAGGTTATGTAAAGGTGAAAAAATATAATAATATATATTTTATTTTACAATGAAAGCAACAAATATTTGGCATTGGTAATATATGTAGGGTTTATTACAAAACAGTGTTTGTCACTAAAGACAAGCCTGGCGGCCTCCCTCAGCCCCCGGCCATGTCTCACCACCGACATCGAATTGCACTTCTAACTACATTTTCTGAGAGACAAGAGCGTCTCAAGACCTTTATTAACCTTTGAGTACTTGTGTGTCTAATAGATTCGTTGTACAGAGGCAAAGTGAGAAAGCTCCGACATTTAATTTCAAAATAATAAAACTAAACATTTGAAAATAAACATAATCGAAATATAAACATTAAACGTTGGGAGTTGAGTCCACCACAACATCACCAGCATTATCAAATAACTTTTATCCGCAAAATAGAATGTATCTAAATTATAATGTACAAAACAAACATCTTATGTAAGATTAAACAACCAGCACTTGAAACAAGCACTAACTACATTCTTTCACAACACTTCACTCGTCGGCCACTTAATTGAATTTGTTTGTTATTTGGGACGAATATTTACTTTTAGATGAATTTCGGCGGAGTTTCTATTATTATATTACTCTGTTTAATTTCCCTGATACTGATACTCGAATTTCAGAAGTTTTCAGGAACTTCGCACTTAAAGTTAATATGAAAGTTATTTCTCGGTGAAAGTTACTGTTTTTATATTTTCAGATTTTTATCTTAAGAATCTATTTTGCTCTTTACATGATCTATGAGTATTTGTTTGCGGCGTCACTCAACACGTGTCCCGTCCACTCACGTGTACTCGCATCCGCCCGCATGTGTAATCTCTCATTTACACGTAATCTTTCATACCCCATGTGGTCTCAAAACCGACACACATAACCGGAAGCCGAGGTTTTGCCAGAATTGGGTCGTTAGTACAGAGGTACTTGTCATACAGGGCCGACATCTATTTTTTCTTAATGTATTTGATGAAATTCTACAAATGTTACGTTAGTACGATTCTTTGAATATTTCATACCGATAAGCGAATTCTAATTTCCTTTCAACCATCATCTGATGCTATTTGAAAATTAAAGATAATAATATATTAAAATTTGTAAGAAATTTTCTGAGGAATTTTGTTTAGATACTACATTATGTTATAAAGTCATGACGTAAATAAACTTCATGACAAATCACTCTGCCACTCTCGGCACTTCCAATTTTTAACACCATAAATATTTTTATAATTATTTTTAAACATGTATTCTATATAGCTATCGTCTAAGAATTAATAAGTCGGAATCTTAAAAAGGTTAAAATTTAATAAGAATTATTGTCTATACTACTAATTCTTACTAAATTTATCTTTTTTGGCAATTCTATTGGGTAATGGTACCAAGCATTAGAACCTCGACGTTGCTGGTTATCTACGTCAAAATTCTAATCTCATTGCATTGAGACTGAGTAGAGTAGAGTCGACAAGACCTGCGTAGCTCGTAGCCTTGTGTATATACAAACCTGAAAGCCCTGCACACACGCTCTGATTCCTTATATCATTATTTAAAAGTTGATCTAAGTATCGTGTTTTTATTATTTTTACGTTTTAAAATTGATAATTGATAGTTAGGGTTTGATTGGAGCTGATTATTTAGAAATTAATTGTTTTATTTGTTTTTAATGTAGTTTCTAATAAATGGGAAAACAAATAAATCAAAATACTCATATGGTATTTTTCTAAAGCAAATATCTGATTCCATGGCACCCGCCGTTTGTCACGTAGCTCCCTGATATGCATAATCCAACGCCGCGCGTGCCGGGATTACAGCGCTAGACTCGCGAATCGACGATAAGCCTCTTTATCGATGCTGTCGTGTACTTAAAAGGCAATTTAATATGTTATTATGTTATATGGTCAAGTTGCTTTAGGCCAATTTATATGTTGAAAGTAAAGCTTCCAATCCCGCAGCTAAAATTCTTTCTCGGTATTGCGGGATTGAGAATTTTCAATCTCGCCGGATCCTGATATTAAACAATTAAAATATACCGCTTAAATATTATGTAAAATTAAAGTAAATAGAGTAAGAAATTTTGATAAAAGAGACATTTCAAGCAGAAATTTGACAGAATTACATATGCCTTAAAATAATTATTTGAGCTATTTGCAAGTTAGGGACACCATTGTAATGAAATAGCGAACATTGTTCATCGAACCCATGTCTTGGTCAAAGTTTCGTAGGCTTAGTAATAAAGATTCTTTTTATGTCGAAAATATTTGACAGAATCTTTATTACCTAAAAAACTACCCTTAGAATTTTTTACTCGACATTAACCACTTCTGGAAAAAAATTCCACGATTTCGATTTTTGCCCACAAGCAACATTGAGATTGGAAGTCTCAGTAGAAAGTTGTATTATGTAGTTTTAGTAAATTGGTAGTTAATTAAAAAAAAATCTGATAAGCTTTTATAAAGTACCTTACGCTTTAAATAATCAAAAAAGACACAAAATAATTTACGTGTCTTAAAACTAGGTTCTCTCTGGAATAAAACTGGATAAAACGTCGACATCGAACGCTGCTGTTTGTCTTCTTACCAGAGCGAAGAAATCATAATATTTCTGTTCTCCTAGAGGGAATCGAACGCATAACTGTCATGTTTATAGTCTGATGCCACTACGGCTACTCTTAAATCTATTGAGGCATAGCAGGGAAGGCAGAGGGATCTCATTAAGACACTGCGTCCCCATTAAGACACCGTTCCGTTCCGTTACCCACTTTCAACTTAAATCTGGGAAAAAATATCCGCAATAGTTTCAGTTATTTTCAGTAACGCGTAAGATTTTCGGTGACGACGGGGACCCCCCGGGAGTCGGGACACTAGTACCTACACTACATTACATGAATATTCAAGCAAAGTCATTCTGGGAGTTGTGATTTTTAAATCGGTGGCTCAAAGCAACCTTATATGTAAATAGTTACGTATTCTAACCCTTCCCCGTTTTCCTTGGATTTTTTTACGTACAGTCTAGGTTGAGGAATTTTTCACAAAAGTGTGAAATTCATGTTCATCATTGTCACTACGCCACGACGGCGTTGTGTTACATTGAACATCAGTGTTAAACTGCAACACAGATACTGCAGCATACAGGAAAGCAATGCTTGATATAGAAGAGAGAGAAGTATTTTTTTATCACCACAGTGTATTGCTTAGTGTTAAGATACTCCACTCACAGCTTTTTGCCGAATTCTGGAGGTAATGTGTTTGTTGAGTAACGGAACTCGGCACCAGAGTGAAGAAATGAAAATAATATTTGATTTCCTGTAGTGTGAATCGAACCCACAACTTGTCGCGTGGAGTTGAGTAGTTCAGTTCTCTACGCAAAGTTACCTTTTGTTATATAACCTTCATATTGCTTGTCATGTCGTCATTTTATTATAAAGTACATAAATTAGTTCAGCCCTAAACTCATCAATCAATTAGCCTACATCGGAACCGCTCGTGTATGTTATTACCAAAATTTAGTAATAATTTACCATTAGCTTTTATACATTATATTATATTATAATAATATATTTTTTTAAATTTCCAAATGTGGAGAACGGAGTGCCATACCATTAGAATCTCTTTATCATATATGAAGTTAGAAGATCTCAGTACCGTGTTTATTCTTGCCAGAGCAGGGAACTAGTATTAGTACATTTTTTGGATTGGGGATGGAAGCTACATCCACCGTTTATAGAAAAACATAGTCCCAAAACACTACGGCATATGGCGTAGCCCTACCCACTCCGCCCTCAGTTATCGCCCAATATTCGAGTCAATTCGCGCTTCTGCGTTTATTCTTCTTACTACAACGAATATGAAATAACTAACTTCCTCGAGCGTGAATCGAACCAGCAACCGTCACGTTTACAGTTAAACGCTGTGCTACGGCCAGTTTTTTCACCTCAAAAAATAATATATTTACCAATAATAATATAATAAAATTGACTAACTAACACTAAGCCAGTTTTACAACAGCGAGTGCGCTCTGACCTGCAGCTTAATGTGGATTGTGACGTGTTTATACAAAGAATTAACTGCCCTTTGTTGTTTATATAGTAGTGTCTAAAATATTATACCGGGGCTTTTTCAATTTATTATTTTTATATTTTATTATTATTATTTTTAGGTTGTATTTGCAATTTAGTTTTAAATATTAAAAGAACAAAAAAAAATAGACTACATTAATTTTTTGATAACTTTACTTGATGCTGCTGTATCTCGCATATAGCAGAGTAGGCAGAGGGAACCTAGTATTTAGACATTTCCCCATTTTCCGCTGAATTCTGAAGGTATTGTTGTTGAGTAGCGGAACATAACGCCGCGCTTTGCCTCGACACCAGAACGAAGAAATGAAAATATTAATTTTAATAGATATTCATCCTTCTAATCGAACCCACAACTCGCATTTATACACTCCACTGCGCTACAACTTTCCTCTATTTATTTATTGATTTTTTTACTTTTATATTAAGGTGGTTTATATTGGACATAAGCCTTTTTATTATTAAAATTTATTGATTACTTTTATCCATTCATATATTTATGGAAGTCCAAAAATAAAAAGTTACTTAACGATTTAAATGGAGTCTAAATGTAGCGTTTAATGTATCATCTGTCACGCCTCCGTGTCAATTATTCGGCAGAGGGTTATGTTACTGAGAGGGAAAAAGGGTCGCAGGGAAACAAAAAAAAGTGTTTATTTTTAATTTTGTATTTTAAAAGTGTACAGAAAAACTTTACGTGAGCTTAATTTGATGAGGCTTTTATTTTTATATTTAACATACTTTAGTATGAGATCCCAGGGTCCCCAGACAGAGTTATACCGTTATTTGGTGCTACCTTTGAAAGGTCCCCACTTTCAAGTTATTGAGTAGGCATACTGTTTTATGTAGACTATTAATCCTCAAAATTTCAGCTTTGCTAAAATGACGTAGGTCTGGCGGTTCTGGGATCTTGGGCTAGGTTATTTAAAAACTAACGGTCAAACGCAGCTTCGTCCGCTCATATTTATTGATTTATACAAAATCTTAACATAAACTATAGCCTATTCTGATGAATCAACCGTATTACTTTAGGTATTACCTAAATTCGTTCATTAGAGTCTCAGAGACTCTGGTGCTAACATTCCGTATTCGATTTTTTACCCATATTTGGGACATTTTGTATTGATTAGCGGAACTCAATGCCGCATTTTGTAATATCCACTGAACATAATTTAAATATTGTCATTCTTGAAGCGGCAGTCGAACACACGCAGTCATGTACGCAACAGAGTGAGGAAATGGAAATTATTCACTATTCGAGTCAGAATTGAAACCACTACCGTTGTGTTACCAATCAGGCGCTTAGCCACTACGTCACGTCTTTCTATTTTAAACACAATTTTAACTATAAACTATAACAAAACTACAAATACAACAAATTAGTAAAGTATCCGAGACATATAATTTCTTTAGTAAAAGTCGTCCCCCGCACGCCGGACGCGGGTCGCGTGTCGCCGGGACATTGTACTGCGCTCCACGTATATAGTAGAGAGTAGAGACACCGCCGCTGTCTGTCACGACTGGGACGTTTGTATTGTTACTAGTGGACGTATTGTTGTTGAAATATATGAGACATTTTGCTGAACAGTGTCGATTTAGCAGACATTTTAATGGAAGTAAAGTATACGGTGTACGACGACTGAGTAAGTTTTTTGTTTCAATTTTTAACGTTATATCTAGTAATAAAGTAAACATTTTAAATTTCGGTAATTAATTATCAAAAGTTATGAAACTTTATAAATTATTTCTCATTTGTTATTTCTTAATGTTCATTACAAAAAGAACGAACGATGTGGTTTTTGTGTATTTGTTATTACTAACGTATTCTATCATATTGCTTAAAGTAAAAATATGCGTTAGAATATTTAATTTTAACAGATTATCAAAGCTACTACAATCTGTTTTTTTTCTTTCAGCTTATTGATATATCGGGGGAACCTAATATTATTACACTTCGTTCCTTACTTCCCGCCTAATTGATTCAATTTTCAAAAAAAAATAAAAAAAAATTTACAGGCCAAATAAAAATATTCATACTTGGACATTCCGAAAATTTTTAAAAGATCAAATCGTTTATTGCCCTCGTTAAGTTACAAATTACGTTTATCTCTTGACAGATGGACTTTATAAGCTTGACTGAAGTTCCAAATTAATTTTCTGTAGAAAAACGGAAGGAGAGCGACGCAGATGCTGCCAGCGCATTGTTTATAGTGATCTATCTGTACGTTTATAAATGTTTTAAAACTGAACGTAAAGTAGATTCTTATTAGGTTATTATTGTTTAACAAATATGTAAAACAATTATAAAACAGATTTATAATAATCAATTATATTAAAAAGTATAGATATGTAGGTAAAGGAAGATTCTATTTCAAGTGGATTTCCATAATAGATTGCAAAAAACCAAACAGGACCCAAGAACGACCTCAAAATGTGGTGTTTTTAGCTTCACGCTCTATCCCTATCCCTTTAGCGGGTTAGCCTGAGAGGAGCGAGCACCAAACACTACGGTCTCTGCACATCTCTGTCGCTTCATTCACTATCATCAAACTGTTTTTTTGCTATTATTTCATCAGTAGGTACCTAATCATATTATTCCGATGTGACCGAACTGAAACAAATATTGGTAATTCGTGAAAAATTTCGCGTAAAAGATAGACTTACTTATTGGTCTACATTGTATTACAACTTATAAATTTTAATCGATTGAGATGTTAGCTCTGAAACATCAAAAGAAAATCCACTTTTCTATTCAAAATGTGTCGAGATCGATGCGAGTGACGAGCGCCGGCCATTTTTCTAAAGCAAGGGTTCAAGTGATCAATAACTTGAGATTTCGGGAATGTGAAGTGGAATTTAATTTCAAGTGAAAGTGAAAATACTTTGCATGTTATAAAGGATTTTTTGAATGACGACGCCCACAGATCGCGGGTTATTGGTTTTTTGTTGTCTATGTTTAATTTTTTGTATAAGCGACAAACTTCGTTTTTTTTTATATGCTCAAAATTTTTGGAACAGCCTTTTTTATTCTTTGTATAAAATAGAGTCATAAAAAACAGAATAAATAGAATTTTGATGTTGCAAATGTTATTTTACGTAGTTCAAGCCGCCTGATCAAGTCAGTCACATCCTCCTCTATGAGCAGCCATTCTCCTCACTTTCTTACACTCTTCGTTTCCTTCTTTATCTGTATCTCATAGCAATTAGAGTTGGTTACTGGACAACATAAGCCAGTTCGTTGATTGTACATATGTATGTATAATTAATAAGCTAATAGTACTGTAGCTTCAACACTTCAACTATTTATTATTTTTTTATTTTTTTAGGTGCTGTGCCCTATATGCTGCCTCTATGCGGCTTGCAACCTGTAGGTATATACCACACATAAAATGTAGCAATCCCAAAGGAATTCGTATATAGCCAAAGTTTATTGAAACTCCGTCCGAGCGAGTTGAGAGCTCGCTAACTAACCGACGACAGACTTGTAACGTTACATATGCAAATGTTTGCTCAGCTTGTAAACAACTTGTATAACAATGTAATGTCATTTTTCACAATTAACTTGATTGTTGAAGCCGTTGTGCCGCGGTGGTAGTGCCCCGGGGGGGGCAGCGGCTGGCCGGAAGTGATGGCTTTGGGTTCTATCCTAATGGAGGGAGTGGTTCTATTTATTTTAATTTGTTCACTTTGGTAGATAAAGCGCGGCGATGTGAAACGGAGTTTCTTAATGTAAGGTTAGGTTGCCTCAATCCGTTAAACATTAAACTATTTTTTGGATATTTTGTTCTATAGAAACACTTCATTTTAATATGTTTATTAAAATTGCTAACTCTTCTCTATATGCCAAGGCATTACATACGGCTTTTGTTACCAAGTTCTGCCTTCCGACTCAAGCTAAAGAGGAGTACTACTTTCCACGCTCTTCAGCATTCTTAGTAAAAAAACCGGACAAGCGCATGTCGGGCTCGCCCACAGGGTTCCGTACAAAAGTTGGAGGTCTCAAGTTTCTTCTAAAATTCGGGTTTAGCTTCAAAAAATAACAGTTTTCTTATTGAGAAAAGTTTGTAGTAAGTATTGGAATATAATATTTCAATTTTCATTCGGAAATTAGGCTACTAGATTGTCTTTGCTTACTTCGAAAAACAGGAAAAACAAAGCTGAAATAAAATTGTTTTTCTATATTGGTTCTTATAACAATTTCACTTTGGAAAATCAAAAGTTTCACATTTGTAAAGTAATGAGAGTCCCTTGCCAAACCCAGATGTAGGAAACTTGGCACCCGCCCCCTATACGCCCCCCACACGCCAGCGGGAACGTCGATTGTGTGAAGCAAATTAAATTTATTATGTTTCAAATGTTACGTTCACTTAAAGTTTAATATGTTATTTTAAATAGAAACTACAAATATTATGTGTACTTCACTTTAATGAGTCATCTAAGACTCATATTATGAGCCAAACGTCATGCTTGTAATACAAATAAAGAGTAAAGATCCCGCACCCTGGTGGGTGCGGGATCAGCGATACAGCGTGAAGCTGATTTATTTATTTATTTTCTTGCTCTGGTAACAAATACATTTAGAATTTAGCGGAAAGTGGGGAATTAAAATGTCTTAATGGGAACACAGTACCTTGTGGGTCCCATGTTCCCTCGGCCTATCCAGCTATATGCGGAATACAAGTGAAGCTGTAAAAAATAAATAAATGAATGGTTTAAAAGTTATGCGCTTAGTTTGTGATAGAAGAAGTTTAACTAAAATTCCGTAATAACGTGTTATGAATTAACGCGGTGGCTTAAACGCTCCCATTAGACCGAAGGAAATTCTAAACTCTAAAGCTTTTGTACTTAAAATTTAAATGAAAAGTAGTTGTAAAGTTTTATTCCCGAGACTAAAAGTTACCCCTAATGATACACCTCGATCTAGCTGAAGTTTCCGTATAGATTTGAAGTAGATTATCTTAAAATATTACTATTTAAAAAATATATATTTGGCAAGAAGAGACCGTTGTGTCGCAGTGGAGTGCAGCGTGACGGAGTACGTGTGAATAGAGAGTGAGTGCCACACGTACTCCGGGCCCAAATGTCCGTTCACCTGCTTGTACGAGAATGACGACTTGACTAAGGCAACAGATACCGCAGTCGACGTGGTTAAATACTGGCAAACTATAATCTGAATTTTCCAATCGTAGGCACGAAAGAGAAGTAGAAGAGATTTTTCCAATGAGTACTGAGTGGCGGACTAAAAGCTTTGTCAAGACGCTGTGCTACAAAGTATATCATTAAAGCAATAGAGTGTCATTACCTCATAACTCGACCCATAACAGTAAACACAAATTGAAGTATCAAAATAACAGTACAAGTAATATACAAGTAGTAGAAACAAATACACGCGGCGTGAGTAGCTGCTTTAAACTGCTTCGAACAACGTCTTTCTATTGATTTGATTGATAATTGTGTGATAAACAGACTTTCTGAAGTTCCCGATGTATCCCGCTTCTAGCACAGTAGGCAAAGAAATCACGGCGTTCCACAGTATCTGCTCAATTTTCGAGACAGTGTATTGCGTAGCGGCGCTTCGTCTTATTGCCGAAGCGAGGAAATAGACATAATTCATTACCTCGAGAGGGGATCGAACTCACGACCGTCGCTGTGACCGTGAGGCTGACAACTATCCTAGGCTAAGGCTCGACCAGCTTAGATTACAGAGGCCTGAGGCCTACTAATGCCTGTAATGACTGTCGTGGACATTAGATACGAAACCGGCAACAATTTAAATCATCTGCTCATTGCGTTCCGTGCCGTAGAGGCTTCAGTACACCCATCAATCTTAAGTGATTAACAGTAGTGTTCTAAGCTACATTTTTATTTTAACACTATTGAACCTTTGTAAAGTTATCGCTGTGCTTTGACTCGTTGTCAGAGTAAAAAAATTTAAAAAATACAAAATTCATTTCTTCCTAATAACCCACAACCTGTCACGTTCTCTCTCGTGTGCTTGTGCCACTGCGCCACGACTGGCCTCAAAAATTTGGATGAAATACAAGTAAGATGAAAGTTATACGCACATTTACACAAAAATGAAACTTGTATTATATTACTAAACTGTTACAATAGCATATTGTACCATATTGCAGCAAGATGGCGATGTCGTCAAACTACTATCAATAGATAGGCGACAGACGTACGGACCCACGTACCGCACCCACTATACTTGCAACACTTGCTCTCACAACTATCAAACAAAAATGATGGCTTGGAAAGTTACATACAATGAGGATGATACACGAACTATAACCATTTGTATAAAGTTTGTTGGATAAAAATATTTTTATCTTCATTTATTATTCAAATATCGAACTAAAACAAACATGTGGCGTAACCTAACGCCGCCGTCACGTCTACAATCAGATACTGCACCTGCACAACTATATAATTGCAAGGACTTTAATACGAAATGTGATCACGTCGTTCTCTCAACAGATTTACATACACTTTGCTGCAAACGGAAATGCACTACTAATAGGCTTACTTTATACAATGTCCATTCATTTACATAAAGTGACAGAGCTAGTGTGGACGCGGATTCGATTACTGGGGAAACTAATTCCTACTCCGGAGAGTGAAATATTTTTATTTTCCTCGTTGTGGTAATATAAAAATATAATTTAAAAAAAGGGAATATCGATTAGCAATTATTAGAAAATTTTAGAAACTTGAGATTATTTAAATATTAATTTCTTAACGCTTAAACGCATAAAACAGGTCGAATCGTTCATAATTTATATACGAATGGAGATAATAATAAATCCCCTAGTAATTTTGCCTTTACAAGCATTTTATAGTGGACGTATATTGTTCATACATTATTGCTTTCGAGATAAGAACTTTTGGTAATTATAAGTTCAATATTTTATGAGATACGGTCTGCATCGTAACTCTGGTTCCCTGTTGCAGCGGTGTGTGCGCGGTGCACATGAAACGTTTACTCTGGAGTGTTGTTCATTTTAACATTGTTATTATAAGTCGATGGTTTGTAAGTACACTTCGTGTGACATTGCTATTCATCACTTGTCTAAGTAAAAGTATTTTTGGCTCCTGTTTATCAAATATTTTTTTAATCCTTTGTCAGAATAGCAAATATATGACCGACTGTGAAGGCCGTCAGGGCCTCCTGACTGTAAATGTGACGGTTATAGATTCCGATCCCCGCTCGGGGGGAATGAATGATTTAATTTTTTCAGATTATTTATTGAGTAGTAACATAATATATATCAGACACAAAAAAAACTCGGCAACAACCACAACATTGCCTAAATTATTTATATGACAGCGCACAATAAATATAAAAACGTACTTTCGTTACAAATGTCAGTTTCCTCACGGATCATAAAACAAGGAGTGACAATTTTTCTTCTTCATATCAGCGTGTCATAAAAAGTCGTCCTTGTATCGACTCTACGTGACCTTCAGACTTTACAAAGGACAAATAATTGCAAGTATTTGATATATTCAGTTTTTACACCATCGAGACATCGAGACACAGTTTAAATTTATGTGTAAGTTTTAAGTGAGGCGGTGACCTTAATTTCCACTCAGATAGTTTTAGGGGATCTAGACTCAGGACTCTAACTCTGTGAAAGTAAAGGACTAAGTAACGTATGACACGCATACACACTTTAAATTTAGCAAGTCGCATAGAGTTCCCGCATAGCAGCCTAAGCAAAAGGAACCTAGTGTTTACTTTCTACCTAATTTTCAAGACATAGTGCGTCATGTGACGGAACTCAACGCTGCATTTTTATACAAAATATTTTTAAATACATTGTTCTCCATGACCGCAGCGGTTAGCGCTCCGTTTTGTCTGACTATGATGAAGCTGAGATAAGATTTCCATGAGAGCAAACACACAGACGTCGCTTTCAGAGTCGCTAGACGCTGTTCTATTGTACTACGACAGGGCGAAGCTAAAAAAATTATGATAACTTTATTTATGACTTTTGGCCCATATATTTTTTAAATATATCTTTGCTTAACCTGTGTAGTTGTATTTGTATTATAAACATTACGTAAGTATTTGCTTGTAAAACCTACAATTATATCTATTTACGTTTCTCGATGGAGTAGCCCGCGTTTAGACGATAATAAAATGAAGAGTGAGCGACTAACAGCCGTGAGTGGCGGAGAGTGGCGGAGAGTGGAAACTAACCGACGACATCGAATCGCACTCCGCCGCTAAATAAATACTCGTGCTTTAACAATTACATGGGAATCGGGGAACTGGATTTTAGGACACTTAGATTTTGCTAATTATTATAATATATCCTTGGTTTTCTGAGTTTTCACATATTTTAAAACTATTTTTCCAGCTTTACTCAGCATCCCGCACCAAGCAGGGTAGGCAGGGGAACAATCCCTCTGCCCATACATTAATCGTGTATATTTAGTATTAAATTTTTGGAGTTGCGTACTTGTGCAGGTGCGTAAGCATGCGACTGTAAACGCGGGAAAATATTTCATATTTTAAAATGTTATACCACACTTTTTATATTTTTATTTTCTCGCTGTGGTATTCAACACTCAATGTCTCCAGAATGCTTCTTCTTCGTTTTAATGGAAACGGAGTGTCTTACTACTTACTTAACACTAGATTTCCATGGGAATCGAACAAATAACAGTTGCACTGCGCCACAACAGGCCATAGAATAATTATGAAACAACATATTTTTAGATTCCAATAAGAAACTATTTAGGAACGACCAATACTCGTTGTATGTAATATAATATTATTACTCCCATTAAAAACCAACCACTATCAAACCTTAGTTTCTAAATATAGACGTAGCCCGAGGAGGGTTGTCCCGAACATTTCATACTACTTATATAGGCATATACTCGTATAGGTATGTGTGGTTAGTATTACAGAATATTTACTGTTTGAGTCTGATTGTATTTAAAGAATATACAGAAATAGCGAAGCTTACTTACTTCAAAGGAATAGATTTTACTTCAAATGATTTCGATTGGAAAAGTATGCTATAGGTTTACAGCTCTTTTCGTATAAGAACATTATTTTTATATATATTTTAGCTCCTCTCATTTTGTTTCTATAGGGTATGTACAGAAAATTAAGGGGTTGAGGAAAGTAAGTGGGATAATTATTTTAACATTATTAGAAACTCTCTTTAATATGTATATCTCACTGGTTAAACACTTCCGTTTCCCACTTTCCGCCGAATTCTCAAGGCATTGCGTGTTGAGTGACGGAACTCAACGTCGCGCTTTGTATCGTTACCAGAGTGAGGAAATTAAAATATTAAATATTTTATTCTCTCGAGTGTCAGTCGAGTGTAGTTCACATTCGTTGCGTTTACAGTCATGCTTGTGTTCTCTGCTTTTGTATATCTTCTTAACCGCGAAATACTTTAGTGGAAATATTTATTTTCACTTATAATCATTGAAAGCTTAAATCAAATTATATAATTTGCTTGGCTTAAATAAAACAAAAGCTATCACTGTGTTTAACATAAGGTCACTTCTCGTAAAACTGAAAAAGAGAAGAGAAGAAACGAGAAGGTTATTTTACAGGCCGCCACAGCGGACACCTGTCAGCGGACACTGTCTGACTGTGAGTTCAGCCGAGAGAGGGAGGTCGACCGAGAACACCCTCCGCTAAGTTCGGAGTACAGCGTAAAACTTTTGGTTAAACAAATATTGGGTTTCATAATAATAAATATAAGTTGTAATGTCAGTGTCGTCGTGGCCGCGCTTTGAACAATATTGTATCATTTATTTACCAACTTTGATAATTAAAGTGTTTTATTTACATTTCATCATAAAGGTTATTTGACTCGAAATTACGTAAAACGCAAATACTTTACTAAACATTTGACAATACGTTAAAATCTATAAATACATTATCGTTCGACACCAAGCCAAAGAAATAAGATTGTTGTATTTAATTTATTGTTCATTTTTAACCAAGAACCAGAGGCCGTCGTGGCGCAGCGGCACAAGGGTGTGACTGTAACGCGACGGTTGTGAGTTCGATCCCCACTCGAGGAAGTGAAATATTTCTTTGCGTTTACATTTCCATTTCTTCACTATGGTGTCCAGGCAAAGTGCGGCGGTGACTTCCACCACTCAACACGCAATGCCTTTAAAATTCGGCGGAAAGTGGGGATCGGAGTGTCTTAACACCAGGCCTACTACTCTGCCTACCTTGTTGTGAACGGGTACAGCGTGAAGTTTTTTTTACGTATCCCCGTATATATAATTATAATAATTATAATAGGAAGGCAGAGAGCAAATTACGCAACGTTTGCTACCCAGCGCAATTCAACGGCACACTTTGTTTTACCGGAAAGGAAAAATAAAAACTATTTCATTACACACGTTTTTCGAAGGAAACTCAATCCAACCGTGTTTACCGTCAGACACAGACACTAAACACTGGAGTAGATCCTGAGAGAGCGCGGCACTGCGAGTGCCAACATTAACAGCATTCATCAGTGTATAATTGCCAAGAACGATTTACTATCCAGTGTTGCTCATTCGGTTGATTAATTATAATTAAACGAACCAAACAAACGACACGTAGCGTCGTCGTCTCGCTGGTACATTTAAATGTTAAACAATGGAATGGTTATTTATGAGAGACTTTAATTTATTATTTTGTTGCATTTTATTGTAATTTGTAATTTGAATATTGTGACTGCTACTACTACTTCCTCAATATAAATTGAGGTCGTCGTCGGTTTTGGGTTCAATTTCCACTCGGGGAAGCTACAGGACAAAATGCAGCGCTGAATTGAAGTTATATTATATTACAAGCTATTGAGAAAACTTCTAAAACTATACTTTCATGTAGGTATATGACACTAGTATCTACGACATGTTTAGTAATAGACTAACATCGTTGGTGTAAAGTAAAAAATCACGTTGTATCCCGCATACAGCAGGGTACACACATTGAACCTAGTGTTAAGACACTCCGTTTCCCATTTTCCGCCGACTTTTGCCTCGACACAGTAGCGAATGGAATGGAATGGATGGAAATGGAAATATAACTTTTAATAAATATTTAATTTCCTCGAGTGGGGATCGAACCCACAACCCGTCGCGTTTACAGTGACACTTTGTGCCCCTGCCTCACACCTGGCCTGGTTGGTATATTTTTTTAAATATGTAGTTGTTCTTAATAATCTTCAAATAAACTTAGTATCATATAATTAAAACTAGAATGTTTACAGAATAAAAAAATAAGGAAATGTACAAACAAAAATATAAATTTTAAATCTAAGGAGCTATATACGAGTATCATACAAAATAGCTTTTAATGCACAATTAATACGATGAATTGAAATTTTAAGCATAAAAATAAAATGCACAAATGCAGCCTTATCACCGAAGGTATACAAAATTACTTAAAACAAAAAAAATCCAGGTCATAGGGCCAGTATTGGTCCAGTATTGCTGCGATTGAGTTCGCTGAACCGTATCATTATAACTCGTAAAACGAAGGCATTCAACGTGACAATTGGGCTGGCGGGACCGGTCTGGCAGACCAGTTTGGCGAGTTGCAAGCCGTCGACGGCAGACCGCGGCTCCAGTGCAGAGGTGCATCTACCTGGTGCATCTACCTGAGTACAGTGTTGTGCGACTGACCTGACCACGGAGTGTCTGTGTCGGGAGATGTCGTGGGCTCATGCGCCATGCTGGCAGCTCGCCATGCAAAGGTACGCGCTATTTTTTATTTTCACGCTGTATCCCGCCTATAGCGGGTTAGACAGAGGAAATTTAGTGTTAAGACACTCCGTTCCCCATTTTTCAAGATAATGCGTGTGAGGGGCGACATTTAACGCCGCTCTTTGTTTTATTACTAGAGCGCGGAATTGAAAATAACTCATTCTTCCGAGTCTGACCTAAAACAAGGTATATTTATTGATATAGAATAAATTAAAGTGAAAAATATTTTTATTTACATTACTTTCAAGTCGGTTGAGTCATGAGTGACTCAAGTGAGTTTATTTGATATGTTTTGGCTTTATAACTAAGAATATAGATATTATATTTTAAATGGTTCAGTTTATGATTCGTTTTTTTGTATGATTAACATTATTTTAAAAAGTAGAAATTCGTATTTATTAAAAGACTACAAATATTTATTATTCAAATTCTAATTTAAAATATTCTTTATTAAAATAGACTATTATTACAAGCACTTTTGAATCGTCGAATGTACATGTCAACAAAAAGCTACCACCGGTTCGGAAGGCAGTTCTGCTGAGAAGAGCCGGTCAAAGTCAATGGTATATTTTACTATTACATTAGCTGGCAGCTATCCTGCCTGACATTCAATAGACATTAATTCCATACATGCTTATCCTCTAAATATTCTTGAACAGTGTAATACACTTTACTTATTTTTTTTTTTTTACAGATATTTTAAATTTTTGTAGTGGCAAACTAAGAATACACTGCGGAATTTTTATATAATATATTTTCCTGCTTATATATGAAATTATTCAATATATAAGCGTTGTACCTACATACATATGAACTTTAGAATCATGTTGTGTGTGCATTACTTGTATTGGCCGTTTTAATATCTAATATTGATCTTTGAATTTATGCTATTTGTATAGAAAAATATATTACATTAAATCACAAAAAAGATTGAAAGTATAAAAGTTTTAAGTAGAAAGTAGTTTACAGCAGTTTTTAATTTTGTTTATATAAAAGACGAATAATACTTTGAAAGTTTAAATAAATATGTTTGACATACAAATATACTTAGCAGATGAAAGTGAAAGAATATATCCTTTTTATGGTTTGTTTATGGAAACTTAATACTCCCGACCTCGTTTAAAATATTTTATTCGAATAAGTATTTAGCATCGATTTATGTTTTTCTTTATTTTAACGCTGTATGTCCCATATAGCAGGGTAAGAAGAGAGAACCTAGTGGTAATATCCGTTATCCACTTTCAGCTTGTTTTTCTGTTGAAACAGAACTAATTTAAATTTTACTTTATTCACTTTTGTCCATTTATTGAAATTATACGTATTTAATACAATTATTATTTTTCAATAAAATAAAGGTGTATACATACTATACATATGTTAGTATGTGCACCGGAGTGAGTCGACCTCCACCAGCCCCAGCAGGGACGGTGTAGGGTTACCTACCGCTACCGCCGGGTTGTGATAGGCAGGTGTGTACTTCATTGAACACCGATCGTTCTTTAATATTATTATATAGACTAGACTTTCTCACATAATGTGAAAAAAAAAAAAATTGTTCAAAAAAACAAAACGCGTCGTTAAGTTCCACCAATCAATATGTAATGTCTCAAAAATTCATTAGTTCGTGGAGAACGGTGCATACAGCAGAGTAAGGAGAGGGGGTCTAATGTTTAGACACTACGGGCGTGAAGATAACAAAATGTAAAACGAATTCTCATTTTAACGATATATAAGAGAAGATTTAGTAATTTTTTTTTTTTGCGGGTATATAGACGTTACGTGTTGGTTGCTTGATATTGAAAATTTATATTTTTCTTAAAATACTCTTATTAAACACATATTTAGGTTACTTCTATTAAGAATCAAAGAAAGATGAATGCCGTAGAGATGCGATCTCTTCGTAGGATATGCGGAGTCAGCTTAGCTGATCGAATCCGCAATGAAGAGATACACAGAATGGCAGCTACTAGCGAGGATGTCACGGTGAGAATGAAGAACAATGTGCTCAGCTGATTTGGGCACGTCGAACGAATGAGTGATGAAAATTTGGCAAAAAAGATCTATGATAGAAAAGTGAGCGGTAAGAGAGGTGAGGGAGACCTCGGTTGACCTTCGAAGACACAGTATCAAAGTACTGGAGGAAGGCCACGTAACACACATGAGGATCCCTCGGAGGGCATGCATGAAGAGGTTGATGACAGTGGACGAGGCCAAAGAGGTATAGAGCGACCAAAGAGGTATAGGTAGAGAGCGTAGCGTTTGGCGCTCCGTTCCCTCTGACTACCCCGCTAGGGATACAGCGAGAAGCTATGTTGTTGTTGTTTCTATTCATGCATATAAACCTATGACGTTATCTAGATTCTGTAAAAGCGATAGGTTCGGGTTTGATTTAAATTATTTTCGTTTCCCTGGTAAGATAAAGCGCGGCGTTGAGTTACAAAACCAAAAGTGGACCATGGAACATCCTAACACTAATTTATAACTTTCTATGTACGATAGAAAAAACTATAGTCGAGTCGATGGGCATAGACAGAGTACTATTATTTAAATATTTACTTTTTCCATTTTCAACAAAGCAGTATTCAATAAATATGTTTAGTGGAGCACCATTTACATACATACCGTCATACAGTCTCTTTCTTATTGCCTATATATTATGAAACATTCTGCTTTAAAAATATAAACTCGATATTGAAATTCAGAAATGTTCAATGTTGATTCTGTTAAACGAACAAATATCGTTAAATAAATAAAAGCTCACCGTGTCCCGTATTTTGGAAAATGGCTGAGCTGTCTATGAAACAGAAGGCAATTAAACTTTAAAAAAACACCCAAAATTAACTTATTTGAAATTTATGTGAACAATATTGAACTTTTAAATTATTAAAATATTTTTTTAAGGAATATAATTCAATTTGTTTTATATTTATTTTATTTTATATTTTTAAATTAAATATGTTATTTTCTTTTTATTTTTGTGTAATATTTTTTTTTTATTTCATACTGTATCATCTCGTATACAGAGTGCTTCGTTCCTAAATTTCTCTTAAAATTCATTCAGTCATTGCGTGTTGGGCGGCGGAATAAATATTTATTCCCCCAGGTGGAAATAGAACCCACTCCCGTTGCGTCTCGTCATTGTACAGTCAGATTCTGTGCCGCTGCGTCACGAAAACCTCAATAATCAATATAGCATGAATATATAATGGCGTATAGAAAAATATTAAACGCGACTATTACACCAAAGCTTATGAGTTCCATTCATCCATTGCACTTTCGTACGAGAAAATACTGGAATTCATTCCTAACACGTAACGTACCTAAAGTTAATACATATAAGTTTATTTTCAATTTCACTGTTTATCCCAGATATAGCAGGGTAGACAGAGAGACCTGAATGTTACTCTTTCCATACAAAACCGAGACATTCGGTGTTATTTGGCGGAATTTGATGCTGAGCCATCGATAAAAAGTTAAGTATATTCATTGCACCGAGTGAGGGATGCAGCCTATAACCATCGCTTTCACACTCATATGGGATTCCGCCATCGTGATGCAGTGCATCCAAAAAAATAAAACAATTACGAATATAAAATTGTCTAAGCATATAGCCCGGTAGGTACGTGACGCCTCCAAATATGGCATAGAGTGTCTTAACACTAGGTTACCACACACAGCCTATCTTGTGCGATAAAATATAATTCCAGATTAGAAATACTAGAAGTGAACAAAAGCAAGTTTCCAATATTGACATCCTCGTAAAAGGGCATGAATTAAAGTTTCTTCACGATAAGGACATAAAAATGTTTGATAACATCAGTTTAAATATAGCAAAGTCACGTTCCGCCGCGATTTACGACTTGCACATATTGCCTTAGAGAAGAGGGCGCCGGGGGGTGTACCTGAGGGGGGGTGTGCGCCCGACACACGCGTCATGGACCACGTGGTCGAGGTTGTTATGCTTAGATTATTCATATTTGTTTTATTATTGTTTTTAAGTTATCTCCAATTTGCTGTCGATGTTTTATGCAACTAATGGCTTATAAAAAGTTTTCACATAAAGCTTTTTATAAGCTTCGTATTATATAAAGTCACAAAAATACTTTTTCTTGATATTATCATTCAATGATTACCAGACTACACACAGACGAAAGTACTGAACTAAGAATTTTTTAGGTGGTTTAGGGAGTGTAGGGGAACACTAAGAATGGAACTCTCGAAATTCATACAAAAATGAAAAGACTTAAAATTTTACATGTTATAGTCTACACAAACAAAGTCGTCTTAATTAGTTTATTCTGTAATGTAACGTATCATGTTATATTAGAACAATAATAATAGCACGTAAATATAAGAAATGCACTCACAACGGTGCAAGAGATAGATATAGAGCTAATGAGATTTCTAGATCAAATTTCATTAGCGTTTAAAAATGAAGGCAACATGCGGACGTAGAGAAGTGTAATTGCATCAGATGTAGGTATTATTTTGTCTCGGTTTTATTTCACATTTTTTACTTTAATGTTTAAAGAAATTGAAGTAGGGCACAGCCGCATAGCGTCGACTGTAAGCGCTGCGGTTGCGGGTTCGATTTCAACTCCAGGGAATGACTTATTTACATTTTCTCTAGTAAAGAGATATAGAAAGCCGAATAGAATGTCTTAATCTTAAATTCCCTCTGCCTACTTATATTTATTTACTTTTTTTAATTGTATTTATTTTTATTTATTCAAACCTAGTGTTTGGACACTTTGTTCTCTACTTTCCCTATTTTTATGTATTTAATATTAATTATAATACTGAGACCATTATAGCATAATGTGATGCCATCTGACTGTAACGGTAATGGTTGTAGGTACGACCCCCACTCGGGAAAAATAATTCTTTTTGTTTCCCATAATCTAAGACAAAGTGGAATGCAGTGATTTCCGCCATTTCAAATACATTATTGTGAGTTTAGAAAGAAAGCGAAAACACAGTGTCTCATCACTTAGGATTTCTCTGTCTACTCCGCACTATACGCAGAATAAAAAAAATCATTAAAAGCCAAAGAAATTACCAACAAAGTAATTTCTATCTGTATTTACAATGTAGCGTGAATAATAAAACGCTGTCAGCGGCACTTTAAGCGTTAATTTGTCTTGTTTCGTAAAAACAAAGCGGCTTAGTGACGCTCTCCGCTTACTAATACATGAGATTACGTTTCCATTTCGTTTCTATTCACTTGTATGAATTTTCCATTGAAAAACGTATGGCGTTTCAAATTTTTACTAATGGAAATAATAAAAATGGCAAACGCTTAAATCGATTGTGAGTGCGACGGTTATAGGTTCCATTCCCACTTGTAGAAATGGTTCTATTTATATTGCTCTTATTTCCCCGCTCTGGTACATAAAGCGTCATGATGAGTTCCATCAAATGACTTTAAAAGTAGGCGGAAATTACCACTAGGTCCCCTTTGCCCACCTTGTTGGCCAGGTCAAAGCCTAAATATTTTTGTTGTTAAGTGTTATGTTTTTAAAATATGCATGTCGAAGGTATCAAGATTCTACACAAAAACGCGATGGATGTAGACTTTAGTAATAAATGAAGTATAAATATACTTAATTGAGTGCAACTTTAATTATATTCCATCAACATAGTCTCTCCGTTTTCTTCGTTATACGGGGATTCCCGATTGGGGGACATCGTAATGGTGTAGCTCAATGCCTACCGTGTTATAAACGCGTCAATGATGAGGAGTAAGCCTTAAGCTTACATCGTAAGAGGCGGCCCGATGTAATTAATGCGCGACCGAAATACTGCGCCCTCCAGGAATGTCCCGCCGCGCCCGGGTCAACGAACTTGTGTGACTTTACAAAGAAAATTTAGCTTACTTAGGAAGATATTAATTAATGTATTCCTAAGTATGAGACTTAAACTTTTAATACGTTTTGAAAGAATTATTATAATAATTACCTTGTGTAAAACATTAATTTTATTACAATTATAATTAAAAAATCTTTATCCTCGGTGTAGTAGTGAAAACTGCATTAAAATCAGTTGCGTAATTTAAGAGATCTAATTGAACATTTATGATTATAAAATACAATGTAAAAACTGCATTTGATTCGACGAAATAACTTTGGTGCTTGTTCGCCGTGACCAGTGACTACTCCTCCAGGGACAAAGCGGCCATGTTTAATTGTAAACTACTCTGTTTTCACGCTAGCGCTGGTAAAGTGGAGTTCCATTATGATTTATTATCCAACTCCATGATGTATGTGCAATAGTTTGTGAAGAACTATGTCAATATATAACGAGTGCTCGCTCTTTTATCTTTGTTTGTAAATAGATTTGTGAATAAAATAATGGCCGTTATAGAAAATAACATTTTGCTAAGAGACAAAAACTAAAAAAATGTAACAAAGATATGAAGGTTAATTATTATAAATTAGTAATCTATTATTAAAAGAAGTCTATTAAAAACACAAACTTTAAAACATTTTTGTGAAGCAAGTTTGTGTTACTGTGTACTCGTGAGTACATAATTACTAAACGCGCGATGAAACTAATTTATCCTCAGTTTTAGTGACAGACTATAGTCTATAGAACAATATATTATGCCATTAATTCTGAACTTTTAAAGAAAACAGGTGTAAGTCAAATAAATAGCTTTATAAAAAAATACTAACGACTAGACGTTTAATTTATCATAGTTTTTTGGCCGCTCGGTTATTATATATACAAAAATTTACGTGAAATAAACAAAAAAACAATTAAAAATTTATATATTTTTTTTGCTGTATACATATAGGCATGTTGGATGTACTTTTAAGATACTCCTTCCTTACTTTCCTTCTGATTTTCATTCGATCAACATTGCGTGTTGATTGTCGGAAGTCAACGCCGCACTTTGTCGCTGATTAAAAGAAATGAGAATAATTCATTTCCTTATTAGGGATCTAACTCACAACTGTGCCGCTATGCCGTGTAAGCCTACCTAAATTATCTATTTTTTAAATTAACGTTACATTTATATATATATTTTTATATACATTATAATTTTATTCAAAATTAGAGTTACTACCTCTTTACCATAGTATCATAAATGAAGTTCCAAGTAAGTTCTTACAGTCAACAGCCAGCAGAAACACAATGGAAGCTCACTTTATTGTAACGACAGCAGTTTATTAGAGACCTAAACATTTTGAAGAGATAATAAGTAGTTTAGCTTTGTTACTTATCTATGGAGCTCTTTTGTTTATAATACGAAGATTTCTTAATAATTGCTAACTTATAAGATTGACGACCCCCCCCCCCCCACCCACAAGAGCGAGACACCATAGTGGGGTATCGTAATGGTAATTGCTTCCTTTTGGAAAAACTAAAGTCGGATTTAGGCGACGCTACTCAACATACAATGTCTGGAAATTAGTAAATATTAGAAAGTGGGGAGCGCAGTGTCTCCGCATTAGGTTTCCTTCGCGCACCCTGCTGAGTACATGACGACGTGTGAACAATTAACATTAACAACTTAAACAACACTAGGCGCTGAACTGCGAGAGAGTTCAGAGTGTCTGTCTGTTCAGTTGGGACTGCTTCTATATAACTATGTATATTACTTTGTTTATAAAGTTATTCGATCGAAATATATCGTGTTCTAGTTGAATTAATAATATACCTTTATTTTTTCTAAGTTTAAGAAATTTAATATACAAGTAATTATTTATAATAAGCGGAACTGAAAATTGTACTTTTTCTTAACAGAACGGGAAAAGCAAATTCCTCTTCTAGGAGTTGAACCTAAAATACACATGTTTTCTCTCATACGCTCTCCCACTGCGCCTCGATGGCCTCACTTATAATTCAATTTTTATATTTCTATACAGCTAACTGGTACTGGTAAAATCCATATTACTTGAGTATGAAATATGAAAAGCTTACGTATGAATTTAATAAGACTAATATTAGTAAAAGCGTCATTGAAAGCTTTAAAACCTCACAAGGAAGATATGATAACTTTTATAACGCTGAAATCTTTAGGAGTTATGTAGGAACAAACACATTGAGACAATGTTTAATTACCAGATTCTACAGTCTTTCTAGATGTTTTAAGTGGTTTCTTGCTACGATAAAAAAATGTTTGTATAAAAAATTAAAGGAAATAAATCTACTAATTTTGGGCCCCACGTATAATTAACGTAACCAATTGAGTTATTATATTACATTTCATCGCTGTCAGTATACTATAGCCGGGAAGTAAGAAATTATACTGTAAGCCATTATATAAAAAAAAATGTCTCGATACGAACGGCAAGCGGAGAAATAGGAGTATTGACACTACGTTCTTTCTGATTGGCGTGAAACGCGTGAAGCCTAAAAAAAAAATAATTATAGACCGGTGTCTGTGGACTCTAGTCCACATGTTGCATAGCGAGAGTACCGAAACACCTTCATTCATTTAGCTAAGCAGAATGAATATATTCAAATAATTTCTTTCCTGGGGTTTGACGAGATGAAGCACGGCGTGAACACCCAATGTCTGTTTTAAAAATACATTTTAACCGTTTGCATATTTATATTATATGGATTTATCGTACAGTACCGTACAGAGTCTGACTGTGTTTTTCGGTCTTGTAAGAAGATTTCTCCAAAGATGATGAATTGTGAAATGGAGTGTGTAAACACTAGTGTTGTTAGCTTGAACCTAGGTTCCATTTCCGTACCTACTGCGTGCGGGATACGGCGTGGGGCTAACAATACAATATATGTTAAACATACATACATAGATACTTATATAGGACAATATATTGCATTATTTCCAGGCTCGTTACCCGACCGGGTATTCCTGGCATGAAATCCGCAATCGATGCGGCGACTTTGGCAAAACATCACGCGAAAATAACCGGGATCAGTGTAATTGCTTTCAGCGCATTCATATGTTAATCTTGTTATACCTGATCAAATAACGATACAACTAATTGTGAACGTGTAGTGGACGCGGCACGGTACTGACTGCAAACGCACCGGTTGTGGACAATAGGTTCCCTGCTAGGTTCCCAGGCTACCCTGCTACACGCGAGGTACAGCGTGAAGCTGTTTTCACAAATATATTTTATTCCAAGCACCGATTCTAAACAAACCGTGTAATTTGACGTGGCTTTTTGTACCAGCGCAGCGGTGGTGGGTGGTGGTGGGTCGTGGTGTAATAATTGTTTGGACAAACCTGACCGACAGACTATTGCTAGTGCGTGCGTATTTGCCTTTTAATTAAGTCTCGAGTGTCGAGCGCTGCGGCTGCGACCGATTGAAATATTAAATTATTGGTTTTCACTAACTAGACGGGAATAGCGAGCTTGGTTCGGGTTTGTGTTTAGAGTAGAGGAAATCAAATGGTTTATTATATTTCAAAGGTTTAAAGCTTCGCCCGCCTAAACTTGTAGTTCTTATGATTTTACAATAATTGTAGATTCCGTGTTATTCTGTTGTATAAGCTCTATTACTGCAAAATTTCATCTAAATAGAAATAAAAGAAGGCTGTGAAAATAATATTCTAAAAATGAATGCGAGTAATACAATGGTTCTGATATTTGAACAAGTGGATGAAGTGGTATATTTAGGAAGTATGTTCAGTAGAGGTGGAAGATACGAGATGAATGCGGAGAAACGTGTTGCTGCCGGTAACGGGGCTAACGGAGCCTTAGCTGCATTGATGAGATGGCGAAACGTCAGCACAGCTACATGTTTAGCTGTAAATAAATCAGTATTGGTACCGATGTTATACGGCAGGGAAACAGAAGAAGAATGAAAGAAAAATGAATGCTGTGGAGATGCGATCTTTACGTAGGATATGCGGAGTCAGTTTAGATGATCGATTGCGCAATGAAGAGATATGCATAATGAAGAAAAAACGCGCTCAGCTAGTTTGGACACGTCGAACGAATGAGTGATGAAAGATCAAAAAAATACTGGAGACAGGTTACGTAAAAAGCATGAGGACCTCCCGAAGGGCATTGATGAAGAGGTTGATGACAGTGGATGAGGCGAAAGAGGTAGGCAGAGACCGTAGCGTTTGGCGCTCAGTTTTCTCTGACTATCCCGATAGGGAAACAGCGTGAGCTAGTTTAGTTTAGATTTTTCATCTAAATCCATTTGTAGGTTTTTGGGTGACAGTGAAATAATCGTCCATCCTAACAGATACTCATATTTATAATATCAGTAGGCCAAGCCACACTTAATAAAATTAGCATGTGCTTGACGCCCCAAATAAATTATCATACTCGAATAATATTATACTTTCATAACGAACTGATAACCTTCTTTTATTGAAGTTTATTTTCAGAGCTTCACGCTGCATTCCGCACATAGCAGGGTAGGCAGAGATAAACTGGTGCTAAGACACTCCGTTACTTATTTTCCGCCAAATTCTATTCATGCGTGTTGAGTGGCGGTACTCAACGCCGCGTTTTTTCCTCAACACCAGAGCCACCAGATTTCTTCGTGTGGGGATCGAATCCATAACTATAACTAACCCATTTACAGTTTTGTCCCTATGTCACGCCTGACCTCTTATTGAAGTTAGTTATTTAAAATAATAACAAGCATTATTATTTCATTAAAATTGTAAATGAGTGCGATAGAAGATAGAAGATTATTATTGTTTTTATAAAATATGCAATTAAGGCTCTATTACCGCGTAAGCTGTTTAGCAAATAGGTTCATTATAAATAGTTTCCCGCGTCCGCTACAAAGCTTAACCTTTTTGCTCTCCGCCAGTAATCTATTTGCTTTCTAATTTATATATACTCGCAGCTTTGATGCCAGGAATTTCTCCTTTTTACGTTCCGTTCTTATTAATACCAATATAAATATTAGTATTTGTTTTAGCTTCAGTCTGGAACTCATATTGCAAAGTAGGTTGAAAGAACTCCGGTTTTAAATTTTCCCCTAATTTAGTGGCATCGATTTTTGTTTTTGTAGTCCAGTTTTTGTATTACTAGATTGACCGAACCCACAAGCATCGCTTGCACTGTCCCTCTGTGCGACGATATCTTCATGGACATTTCATTTACGACTCAAATCTATATAAAAGAAAAATGTTCTGTATGAATATTTAATATATTCATTTCCTTGGTCTGGTAACGAGACAAAGTACGGCGTTGAGTTCCACATGACATGCAGTGCTTTGATGAAAAGGGAACAAAGGAAGTGTCTTGATGGGAATGGAGTGTCTACCAAGTTGTCTACCTGTTCTTTTTTCTACCTACCCTGCTATTTGCAGGATATGAAAAAACTATTTCGTTACTGAATGACAAAGAAAAAGCACAGACGATCCTATTAGACCAAGTAAGGTGAAATTTGGCACATAGAGGAGCAATTTCGGAATTTGAAATTTTTACGGGAAAAGAGATTTTCCACTTTACATCTTTAAGTCCACGCAAGCAAAGTTGTGGGTGACAGCTACTTTTCATATAAATACATATATAAAGAGCAACTGTTGAGTTTATTGCCGGCTCTTCTTAGCAGAACTGCCTTCCGAACCGGTGATAGCTTTTTGTTTATATGTTCATTCGACGATTCAAAAGTGCTTGTAAAAAAAAGTCTACTTAAATAAAGAATATTTTGAATTTGAATATATGAATAGTATAATTCATGACCAGATAATCTACTAATTACTTTATTTAATATCACCCAGTAAAGCCGTAAAGTCGCGTGGATTTAACATTAATATTAATTGAAATTGTTCAAACGACAGTTTAAAGTTTAATCCAGTTAAATTATCTAAAGTATGAGTATCTGAAGTCGTTAAAATTGAACCTATAAAATGTGTTTCATAATACGATGCTCGTAAATGGTATTAGAGAGGCACGCGATAGTTCATATATTGATGTAGGAGGAGGATGTAAACTTGGTATCTTTTACCGGTTACATACTGATATAGCTGATGAACTTCATCTTCACTTTTTGACGCTCTTCTGAAATTACCAAGTAAATTGTAAACTGAGGCCGTCCTGCTGCAAGGGCAGTGGACGCGTTATGGACTCGATTTACACTTAGAGGAATGAAATAATTAATATCTTCATATTTTCGCTCTTGTGACGAGGACCAGGGTTTATCCTGGCGTTGAGTTCTGCTCATCGACATGCAGTGCATTCAGAATATGGCGGAAAGTGGAGAACAGAAGTATATTAATGTGAATGAAGTGTAATAACACTAGGTTCGGTATTTGGTGTAGTGCGGAATACAAACTAAAAAAAACTTTTTGCGGAAATATGACAACATATCAAATGGAAACGCGCTTTTTCTTATACTCTAATATAAAGTATGAACAGAGAACGGAGTGTAGACACTAGGCTCTCTCGGATACAATGCTATACGAAATAATTAGTAGAAGTGGAAAAATTGTACTTAAATAAAATCACATCAAGTATTTATTGTTAGGTAATCAACCCAAATACAATCACTAAACTATGATTTTATATTTTTAAGGAAATGAAAAAACTATGATCTTATAAGGGGGAACCCTTATAAGATCACTTTGTTGTCCGTCTGTCTGTCTGTCTGTCAAATGGTTTTATTCAAACTATACAGGGTGGAATTGTCAGCGCCACTTTAAATGAAACCACAGTTTTAACTACTCTATAAAAGCCTAATATAATTCGGAAAAAAAAAATTCTCAAAACACAAACAAAATAAATAATAAAATTATCGTTTTAAAATAAAACGCTATTTGTAAAGTATAACATAGGCACGCACACACTTACCTGTCAAAGCGGCAACGTCGCATACGTATGTGTGCGTGACACGAAATACAGGTATGGATAAAAATCGTGAAATGAAAAAAAAATCCTACGTCCAAACCGTTGAGGTACCTTGATTAATTTCTTAGGTGTGGGTTTGAAATGTATTACCCTATATGCAGTTTCAATAAAAGAAGCGCTGCCTCTTCCACCCTGTATACTCAGATTTATGGTCACATGACTTTCTGAAAAAAATAGTATTTCTAATCGAATCGAATCGAATTCAAATCGATTGTATATTAAATATATAATTTTCACGAGTGGGAATCGAGCCCACTACCTGTCGTGTTCACAATCGCACGTTTGTGTCCCCTGCGTCACGAAAGTGGGGGACGGAAATATCTCTGCCTACCTTGCTATGGGCGAAAAAGCACGAATCTGCCTTTTTATATTATGTTAATAATAGCCTGAAATATAATTTAATTTTTAATATACCCATTTTCCGTATACATAGATTAGTAAGATACATCTACATACTTCATCGTCATAGCGTTTTACTGTAGCATAGTTATATGGATATAGGAGAAATATGCTACAATAGCTGATTACTTAAAAGATTTATATTTGTCACGAATTATAGTACAGCGCCATCTGTCGCTTTCTTTTTGTATCTAGTTAGGTACGTTCTTAAGTACGTAAGTGCAAAGCTTTAAAACTGAACGTAATTTCGCCACCCCCCAATAGATGGCGTTGTTTCTGGCTTAGAAGTTTTATAAAGAAACGTCTTCTACTCATGCCTCTAACGGTATGTTAAGGTACACAAAAGTTTAAAATAAAAAATCTTTCTATCAGTTTAAATTTAAAACTAAAAAAATATATATTCTTCGTTAAAACTTAAAATTAAAAATATTTTCATTCGATATTGTTTTTATTCTACAAAAAAATATAAATATATTTATAAATACAACATGCATTAAAATAAAAAGTAAAACGAAAAAACAAATATTTCAATAGAACAGTCGCGACCCGTTTCATTTTAAATGGCTCCTTGTGCAGGTTTATTAATTGGTTAAAGAAAAGGTTTCTAATGGTTCCCTCTAGCACATAAAGTCCCAACGATAAACTATTATTTATAATTAAATATATTAAATATATTATTTATAAACTTTTTTTTTATCTTCATTCAGTATAGGATAGACACAGATAAGAGTCCGTTCCCCAATTTTAGAGACATTGAGTGTTGAGTGGCAAAAGTTAACGCCGCCTTTGTTATTTCTTACAAGAGCCAGAAAAATTTAAATTAGCAATTCATATATAAAAGAGAAATAAAAATAAAATTATGAAAAATAAATATATACAATCAGTATTTACTTCTAAAGGACATAGTCAAATACCCGTAACTCGAGCAGTTGTGGTCATATAATCCGTCTACGGTGGCCACTAAGCTTTGAAATTTGCCATTTATAAGTTTTCAGACGACGAAGGGTTGCGTAATAGGCTTTCTTCGAGGGACCTGAGATTGTTTTACATTTTCATTTCGTAGCATTAGGAAAACTAGACTTGACCAGTCTAATTATTAGTATGCCTTTGTTTGGGCATGAAACATGCATATATCACTTAGCATATTAGATAGGTTAGATAGATTTTTTAGGGTCACGATGTGCCCCGCATATAATACCCTGTTAGAGGCAAAGGCAAAGAGAAGCGAGTACTAATACGCTCCGTTACATTGCGTGCCATGTGACGGAACTCAACGCCACGATTTGTTTAACTGTAAGAGCCACGGTTTAGGCTCGATACAAAAATAATACATTTTGAATTTCGCCTCAAAATAGATAAGTGTCATTTTATGCGGTGAGCATATTATACTGTTATTCAGGGAAAAGTGTTAAGTTGCTATTTAAATCTAAAATAGTAAAGACAGTTTAAGTGCAATCAGGTAAATAACGCGACGTAATTGAATATCATCCTATGTTCTTGAACTACTCGGCTCTAGGATATCAGCTTTATATGAACACTCTGAGAGAGAACTCAACAGTTTTATTTCTATGTGCAAAGACCGTGAAAATTAAAGATTTTATTATTTATTAATTTACTGATTACTTCCGTTTATTTGTTTTCCGATATTCGTAAATACAATAAAAACAAAGTATATAGATGGCTCATTTGTAACGTTGGCTCCTCGACCATAAACCAACAATGTGCAGACAGCTGAGCGCACGACGGACGGCGCCGGAATGCGGATATAGAATTAATTAAACATACCCTACAACCGACGAGACCGTACATGAAGGTATTGGAAAATATTTAAAATTTTGTTAGAATTAAAAAATTTATACAATTTTCATAATAATGGAGACAAGCTGATTAGTCATTAAAACTTTAATTCCGAGCATAATTTAAAATTTTAAAACTATAACAACAAATCAAATTTATAGAAAATTAAGTAGATACACTCTTCTCAATTTTAGTCATCGAAAATAATACAACACTGTATATTAATTGCACTAAAAACCCTAAAACGTGAACCAAATAAAAGTAAATTAAAACATTCATCTATCAATCAATACTCAATAGTCCACTAACCGACCACAGCGGCCGTCTGCTCTACTTGCCTCTCTACGGCTGACCGCAGTACGAGCCCAGGTAACCATTACTTGCAAACTGGTGAATCGAGCGAGTTTGTTCTGAGGTTGATAGCTGCGTAAGGAGAGGGAACCTAGTAGTATATATATCTTGGGTAAAAACATGAAAATATGATTTTGTATAATTTTAAATTATTTGAAAAGTGATTTACCTATTTATTAAGCAACTGCGTTATAAGTTTCGCCGTCGAAAACGCAACTTTTGATTTTCACACTCATTATTTATTTTAATTTCCTCTCTCGAGTAATGAGTACTGAGTACTCAATCCGTAATATTTGAAAAGTTGGACAGTTCGTGGAGAGCGAAGTGTCTTAACACTAAGTTCCCTCTGCCTACCACACTATCATATGTGCGGAATACAGTGTGATATAAAAAAATATTATACACAATAAACAATAACAATACGAACGAAAAACATAAAAGTTTTAAATTGAACATCCGGCATTATTATATTATTAGTTGCTCACCGAGAACCCTTACGACAATGTGAAGAGCAATCGACCATGTGCTAGTTGCCATGGCGGCCTGGTGGCGGCCTGGTGGCGGGCTGGGAGCGGGCTGGGAGTGGGGACGCGACTGTCGGGAGAATGATATAATAATTAAATGACTATTGTGAAATACATTAACAAATATTATATTTAGGACCACTTGTTGGATGTGTCACAAAAAGTACACCTTTGTAGGAAGAGACGTAGCACGTTGATGGTTTATATAATAGTAAATATAGAATTATGAATTCGAACTGCACACGGAGGTGTGTTTATATTTAAATTATTTTCAAAATAGACAAAGCGCGGCGTTGAGTTCCGCTACTCAGCAAGCTGAGATACAGCGTGAAACCATAAAAATAATTAATAAAAAGCTTTTACTTAGCTAACAGCTGACCGCAGCTTTTAAGGCTTTCTTGTACCTATTTGTACATATATAATATAGGTAGTATATAAAATGTTTTGTTTGCCCACAGTACCTGGGCTCGTTCCCGGCGGGCGGCGGCGAGCACGCGGCGCGCGTCGACACCGTCTCGCGGAGGCTGCATCTGATGAAGGTTAGTGTTATCTTATATTATAATATATAATGTACTACATAATTACATACATATTATATGAAACCGATAACCTCCTTTTTTGAAGTTGGTCAACACAAATAACTATTCCAGCCAGTCCCTCCTGGCTTTTGTTTTATAATACATATTGTATAATGTGGTATTTATAGATAACAACACTTTAGACGTTAAGAATAAATCGGGAAGTTAGAAATAGTTTACATATTTTTATATGCAAATTTCTAATTTTGGAATGGAGGTATTAAATACCTTGATTTCGGCGGAAAATGTGGAACGGAAAAGTCTTCAGAGGAATAGAGTATCTTAACAGTAGGTTCCCAGGCTTGCTATCTGCTATATGTATACGGCGTCTTAACACAATAAGGGCAGACAGAGAGGCAGAGCGCAGTACAAGTGTGTCGTCACGTACAAAATAAACCTCCGCTGTAATGGAACTGCCAGTTACTTTTAAATGAAAAAGTGCGCACAACAAACTCGACATTTAATAAATTAATTGTTTTCTTTTATATCATACTAGCGGCCCCCCGCGGCTTCGCCTGCTTGAAGTACATGATTATTCATTTAATAAACAGAATTGACTGACAGTCAAATGTGTTGATGTCAATGAATAATATAATTTACTCGTTCAGAAACAGCCTGAAATGTTAAATTATTGATTTGGGTAAGGATTTCTAATATTCTTTGTAAAATAACTGTAATGATTGCATATTACAAAAACACCCAAATTAAATCGAATAATCCAATATCGAAATCGAATCCAAAATAATTAATCGAATATCGAATTGAAAATATTTAATTGAGAACCTCCTCCTTGTTTTGAATGTCTGTTAAAAATACAGATTTATCACAAACAAATACAGATTTATTATAAGTATAGATATGGATTGCTTGATATTTGCAGGCAAACTCATGCCTTGAGTTCATTGAAATGACTATAACTTTTTTTTTAATGAACCGATTTTGATGAAACAAACTTTAGATAATTTTTGTTTTTTTGTTAAGTTGGCATAAAATAAAGAAATTGGTGAAAGTTTTACGTAAATCGGTTCAGTACTTTCAGAGATTGGCGCGACCATATATACAGACAGACAAGAAAATAAAAAAAAATACTTTTGCTTTCTATTATTGTTTTTATGTGCCTCTCTATCCATTTCAGTCAAAAATACTAAATGAGAGATGAAAGAATCATTTCAATCACTCTTCTTTTTATTTTTATTTTGTGTTTTTAAATTTTCTACGTAATCGTAATATGAAGAAGAACTTTCAAATTGAGTTTCATCACTCAACACAACACTTCTCTAAACTACTACTACTACTCACATAACGATAGTAGGTTCTACTAATTACCATGCTATAGGCGCTATTTATTTACACTTGTATGCTATTTTTTTTTATCTTCAGGCATTTAGGCGGATGAAGCCTAGTGCTAAGATACCGCTATCCCTTCCCCCCTTCGCTTGATTTTTGAGATATTTCGTGTTTTTGAGATATCAAGTGATGGAACTTAACGCCGCGTAACTTGCCGGATTAAACAACAGAATAATTTGAACATAATCTTTCCCCGAGCTGCGCTTAAACCCCAAGCCTTCATTGTGCCGCGTACGGCTTCTGAATCATAAAATATACAGGGCTGTAACTTTTAAAGCTTTTCTTATAAGATAACATCTACAATGTAGGCCACTTGACTGACACCATCTGATCGCGCGTGATACGTGACTATCAGTCACGTCAACGCCTTTTTACTAAGGTTATTGTAAACTGTTATACATGTCTAAGGCCTTTGTGGCGGAGCGGTATAGTGTGGGTTCGATTCCCAATCAGAGGAATGAACTATTTCTATTTCTTCGTTCTAGTAACCAGACAAGAAAGAACTGTCTTAACATTCGGTTTCCTCTGCTTTTTCTGGGCATGCATACTTAACTTCCCGAATGAACATTAATAGCGTTTTATTACATTTATTATCATTACAGTATCTTAGATAGAATTCCCTTAAATTAAAATTCTAAAGACCTAGGCAATAAACAGTTGGACTACTTTTATCTAATAATAAAGGTAGGCCTTTCTAATTGTGATCTCTAGTTTACGAGCGGCATTGGACTGAATTCAAAGTTTATCGCCTTCGTGCTATATCTTTTGCAGTATCGCACTCGATAGTCCTCGCTAGCGTGTGTAGTTAAATTCACATGGTTAAAGAGGACGAGGCGTTTGAATAGAAGGTTTGTTTTTGTTTGATAACTAGAAATGTAATTTCTTTCTAATCACAGTAAAGTTGATATTGTGTTGGTGAGAGAAATGTATCAAAAAGACGAATAACTTTAATTATAGTTTTTAGTGGAAATTGAACCCGTGATCTGTCTAACCTAATTTACCCAGTCAAAGCCACGAGCACACATAAAGTAATATATGACAACTTATAATGACAATGTAATTAAAAAATCTAATTAAAAAAGTACTGCCTCTCTTAAAGAAAGGAAGAGGTTTTTGACTTTAAGTTCGTACTAATTTAGTAGAGTGCTCTTTAATTTACATTATACTAGTGACAAGTTTCTCCCTCGCGATTTCTGCTCAATTTTTGAGCCATTACGTCTTGAGTGGCGAATCTTAAGCACTTTGTTTTTGTTCCGCCGCTAGAAAATGAAAATAATTAGTTTTCTCAGTGGAGATAAAACTCACAGCTATCGCATTTATCCCACACATGATAGGCTGAGAGAACCCGGGAACCTAGTAAAGTTACGACACTCCTTTTCCATTAGGACGCTTATGTTCTTCCCTTTCCGCCGAATACTTAAACCATTGCGTGTTGATTGGTAGAACTCAACGTCGTGCACCGTCTTTCAACGTGGAGAAATGTATGTTTTTGTAAGTGTGACAAACACCTGAAAATCTCTACATAGACATAGATAAGAATTTTAACGAACCTAATGAGAACGGCTATGAGAACCTAATGGTTTAATAGCGTTTGGGCGATATCCAGGAGGCGTGACTAGCAAACTTAAAACTTTAAAAAGAAATTAATTTAAATATATTCATAGTTATGAGTAAGAATTGAATCCACATCAACTGGGTTTTTGTTTATTATTTTGTGCTTTCAGCTGCTGTACCTATAACAGCACCAAGACGGCCTAAACAAAGAACTACTCAATCTCACACAAAATCATGACACTCTCTCTATGATAGCCCCGAACACGCTGGTGCACCATGTACGAGTATATCGTATAATCACAGCATCCACATGCATCATTCATTAGCGCTGAGCTCGCGAGAGCAGACTAGTGGAGCTCTCGAGCCCGAGCCCTCGTTCTTGACCTAGCTCCTCTCAAATGTAATCTACTGACGTGGAACTACGTTTTTGTATGCGAAATTTTTTCCTTTGTTATTCTGTGGACCAATTCCTTGGGAGGTTAATGGATTTTTAATGATGAGTAAATGAGTGGGCTATGACAGTAAAATATATTCAGATGTTTAATCTATTTAAATACAGTAAGAACTTGAATTGTCACCCAGCAATGCTGTCATATAAACGAACTATGGAAATTGAGTCATTTATCATTATCTCTCTATAAGCATCTGCTTTAAACTACGAAAGAAAAGTAATTTCACTAAAATTCTTTACAATACATAGTTGCATAGCCGGCGTACACAAGAGTGAGAGTAAGCGTGACGGTTACGGAATCGATTTTAATTCGGGTATAGAAGCCATTAAATATTTTTATTTCTGTAGAAAAGACATTAAAACTTCTTTTTGCTGGTAATTTTGTTGTTTTTCTCATATTAGATATTTACTCGTAAGTAAACACATTAAAATAATAACCTGATATTTTAATTGCCAAGTAACTACTACACATTTGTATCTTATCTATCTCTAGAAGTTTAAATCTATAAGTCTTTCGTCACTCCAATGACCTCTAAAGCTTTCCTGACATCAGACGAATTGTCATTACGTTTCATGGAAGCTCTTGACCGCATCTCATTTCCTTTGAGCACGTTTAGTCACTATTTAGGCCTCTGACTAAAGTTCCAATCATTGAATACAACCTAAAATATACTTTAAAGCCAATAAATATAGAATTCAATTTAAAATGCATTTATTACGAAAACTTTATCAGAAATGTAAAGTATATATATTTGTTTACCCAACATATATTGAGCTCTATCCCACCACCAGCATACTTGGGCTGAAAACTTAATCAGAAATAAGCTCAAAAGTAGTATTGTAATAAGCTCGACCAGCCCAGCCCAGCTGTGTGCGGGATGCAGCGTGAAGCTGATTGATTAAATGGTGTATGTAGTAAATAAATTTAATTTACTAGATTTTTTTCAGAAAATTGAATGATATGAAGTAGTTTAAATAAATGATTATCAAAAAGAGTAGTAAGTTAAATTATTTTCTGAAAGTGTTTGTATTTTAGAATATTTTCAAAACCTTAGTTAACCATAGTTAGCTAACCTTTCAAAATGTAATAACTATATGAAGTTAAAAATAATAAAAGCTTTTAAAAACGTATGCGTTTTTTTAGTTTTACCCTTTAAATATTATTATTTAAATAAATTATTGTAACTTAATACCAGTTGTCGAGCTAGTTATTATACAAACCACAATTCAATAACTTTCATTGTATTCAACTCAAGTGTGGAACATTTTCCAATGTATCATTTCGGAAATAAAATGTAACTATAGCAGTATCGGTCGGGGAAGTTTTAAAAGCTCGCTCTCTTACCGCCCGCCTCGGCGCGGCGCGGCGGTACTTATCTAGTACGCGCTGGAAACTTTCAAATACGTTTAGAAGCTTTGCCTTTTAAGATTGAAAATATTTGATTTTAACTGCCTATTGTGTCTTTTTATAAAGTTTAACCTGTTAAAATAATACGATATAGATGAAAAATACAATAAGTAATCAATGATTGTGTGGCTTTTATTAATAAATATATTTTATATCAAGAAACTTGTTCCGATTAATGTTTTGAAAAACTTACGATTGGAGCAAGAACTACTTATATTTATTTATTATTCCTATATTGTTCCTTACAATGACTGAAATCAAAAATGAAGGAAACAAAAAAGAGAGAAACAAAAAGAACTACATATTCAGTCACTTATAAACACTATAATATCCATTAGAAAAATCACTACACAACAATACTGCCGTACAGTATCTTTCATCTGCGACGATTAGTTCCCGAGTAAACACGGAGCCTGTATAAATATAAACACAAACAAACAAACATAAAAGGGCATATCAAAGAGACGCACCGAACTACAGAACCCCTACCTAGTATTTATTATTACGCTGAGCACTAGCCGGTATTAAAATTGAGAGAACAAAAAAAAAATTAAAAATCTTTGCAGAAAGTTGTGAGGTTCTATTTTTATGAGGCAATGAGTCTGGGGCCGACTGGACTGCGTTCTGTATTATCTGGCTCTCGAATTAAGATTCTTGTGTCAGTCTTTCTGCTGTCCTCGCGTTACGTGTGACGGGTTGTGACTAGAGAGCCTAAACATACAAAACAACTAATATTTTTTTTAGCTAAATTAAGGTCCTCACAAGCATACGACTGTAAAGTCGACGGTTGTGGGTTCGATTCCCACTTGGGGAATGAAAAATTTAATATCTGCTAGTACATTTCATTTAACTTTATCCGACTAGAATCACTCATCTTTGTGTATTTTATTATAGTTAGTAAAGTAATTTTCTTGTGAATGTATCTCGATATCTATCTCTATAATATTTTTTATATTAATAATATTTAATTAAAAAACCTACCTACCTATCAGTTATATCAGTTGTGGGCTCGATTCACATTCGGAAACAAAAATATTGTCATATTCTTGCTTTTGTAATAACAACTCAACATGCAATGTTCCGAATAGAGAAAGGAGTGTCTTAACACTAGGTTACCCAGCAATATGCGGGATACGGCGTGAATCAAAAAAAATAAAAGCATCAAACGTAGTTCCCTCAACGGGAGCACACAGCCGACGGCTACATCGAGATTAATCCGTTGTGCGCAGACGAGGCGGCCGAATTAAAGCGAAATAGAAACGACACCGGACCGTCAAAAGACCCTTTGTGAGTGTAGGATACTGAGGAACGCCTTATGACGGCTCGTTCAAATGCAACCTACTGTACCTACAGGTCACTGCGGCGCAGTCAGACACTGTCTAATTCATATAGACATAGTAGTAGGTTCGATACCGTAGGAATTAAGTAACTAGAACTAAGGTTCGCGCTATATTCCGTATGTAGAGAAAAGAAAAATACAGCGTGTAAGTTACTTTAAAGTAACGTAAGACATTCCGCTTTCCACTTTCCGCTTAATTTTCGAGATTGCATTACGTATTGAGTAGTCAAGCGAGGAAATTAAAATAATTCATTCCCCCGAGAGGGAATCCAATCCACAACCGTTACGTCTACAGTTAATTGCAGCACACGCTGCACCTCGACGGCCTGTTGTACAGAAAGTGGGGAACGGAGTTCTATTTGCTAGTTACTCTATGCTTAAATATTCAATACAGTATGGTTTTCAACATTGAATTAATAATAATTAATATTTGTATATCGTAGCCAGTTGATAACCAAATCAAATGACTTCGCCACTTGTACGAGCCTCGTAGACTCTGCGGTACTAACCTTGAACCGAGGCTATCCAATCTGCGCGATGTGGCACTACTGCGCCCCCGGGACTGCTGTGTAGTACTGTGCGTGCACACTTGTAGTGTCGATATGAAAAATTTGTTTTGATAGCAAATTCGCGTTTGATTTGTTTGAAAATTTACATACTCCTTATATTCCAATCACTGTAGAATTTTTATATTTATACTTTGTCTATAGAAAGTTTTGTATAAGTTTTGCACTGTTAATAACATTAATTAAGAGGTGTTTTTAAATTTATTCTTTTATCTATTCGATTAAGATTTAACGTTTTCATCTTCGTTTGTGAACTGTTACGTATATTAAATAGTGTAAGTATATTAAATAGTACAAACTTAACATTGCAATTTGTTTAACGAGATTCTTAATCCGTCTGCAAAATCAATTTGATCGACAAAACCTGGCACGTCTCTATATAAATACGCAAATAGCAAACGACTGTTTCTCGGTTGCCCGCGGCCGGCGTGCGGGCGAGGCTCGGTAGATTACAAAGCTATATTTGTTTTACTGTCGCAAACAAATATATACATTTCAGACGATGTATCGCCTAATTTTTTTTATTAAGTTTTGTTTTTAAAACCGGTGGCTATACCACCATAGCCACCCCCTTTTTCACTAGTTTTGTGAAGTACTAGTAGTTCCTCTCTAGATTTGTGGAGTATAAATAAGCAAATTAGATATACAAACAGTGTGTACTAAGAAAAATCGTTCATTTTCAACCTTAGTGTTCCTTTATGATCGCCAATTAATGTCTATAGGTATTTATGAAAGCATAAATAAATTAATATAATTTTTTCTTTTAAGAGATTTTTCAGCAGGGTAGACAGAATGAACCTGGTGTCAAGGCTCTGTTCCCCATTTTTCGCTCAATATTTAGGATATAATATGTTGAACGGTGCGCAATGACGGACTCAAAAAATGTTAAAATGTTTACTCAAGTAAATAAACTAAGACAGTACTGTCTATAGAAGGTAATACGTAACAGCAAATAACCGTCCGCCGCCCTATCGCAGTCGCCGTGCAGATTGTAAGGGGTGTGAATCGTGAATCGAACTCGCCCCTTTGAAGGCATTGAACTCAGGGCTAGACTGCAGTGTTATCTCACCATTATTCTTTACTCACGCATGTCGATATAGAAGAAAAGATTTTCAACAGGGCCGTGGTGTGGGTTCGATACCAAAAAAGTCAACTACAAGTCAAAAAGCGGCGCAGCATTTTTTTTCTTCCTATCTAATGAAGGAAAACTAGAATCTAGCATTTTATTTTTAATTCTGCGTTTCTATTCTAGGAACCTAGTGATAAGATACTTCGTTCCCGTTGAGATAGAGACCTACTGGCTTTAATACTAAATTTTGCCCCGCTTTTAAGGGTATTATTTTTTAATATTTACCAACAAATGTAGTTTTTACATTTTTTCTTGTAGATGCTAGCTTCCAAATTTCATAATTGTAGGTCAACCGGAAGTACCCTATTAATTTTAATTCCTTTTATAGTGTCTAAATACGCGTTTCTGCGATATATTAATATCTTTTTTTTAAAGTAAATATACAAATACGATTTTTCAGAAACTCAAGGGACCGTAGACCTGAGTATACGGTTTGAATTTCAACTCAATATCTATAAGCGTTCCTGAGATAAATTCTCTTCAACAGACAGACAGACAAGCGGACGGTCACACAACAAATTGATCGTATAAGGGTTCCTTTATTCCTTATGAGGTACGGAACCCTAAAAACAAGAAATTGACTTAAAGCTATACCCATATACGTGTTAAAATTTAATTAAAGATGAAGCTGATTTTAATTCAAATTACATCGTTAAATTTAATAGTAATTACATAGTAATTCGTCACGTACCTCGCAGATAGGAAGCTCTGCTAAAATGTTTATAAGGTCATGCATAAAGCTGGCACACACGATGAAAGTTTGATTACTTTTTTACGACAGCCGACACCCCCCCCCCCCCTTACCCCCTTCGAACCCTCTTCCCTAAGGGGTGCAGAATTAATTATGAGTGTCAACAGGGATAGGTATTGTGCCTGAGAAATGTGATGACGGGTTTTAGATAAATACGAAATGTTACGTGTTTAAGTACAAAAGAAGTAATTAATTTATATTACCCTTTTCTATAAAATATATTTTAATTTCCTAGTATATAAATAAAGAAGGAGAAGTTCTATGTCTAATAACTACTAGGCTATACTACAATATGCATATCCCATCCAGTATATTCTACTTTGTTACAATATTTTCCTATGTATACTAATGTTATGAATGTAAAGAGTTTGTTTGTTGGAACGGACTAATCTCAGGAACTACTCTCAAAGATCTTAACAAATACAAATGTACACTTTACACTTTGTGTTTTGTTTCCCTACCAAATTCGAGACATACGTACTGAGCGGCGAAACTAAACGCCGCGTCTTGCCTTGCCAGAGAGCATAAAAATAATTTATTCTCCCGAGCGGGGCTCGAACCTACAACCGTTGCGTTTACAGTAAAACCACAATGACTTTATTATTAAGCATTTAATTATTGTGTTAACTTTACTGGTTGTGTTCCTTCAAAATAAAATAAATAAATAAGTAACAATCACCCAGGAGCAGTTTGTAACCGAAATTCTCGAAACGTTTCAAGATTTGGCCCTCGGATGAAACTTATCCATACAATCACATTCCGTGGAGTGTTGCTGAGATACACACGTACTGACGTACAATTTGCTGTTTACATAATGTTATTTTTATATAGAAAAACATCATTTTTCTACTATTCGACTTGATGACGGTTTTAATACAAAATATTGTTATTTAAATAAGAATCTGTCATGTGCAACATACAACTCTGAGTTGTTTACACTTAACCAGAGGTTGATATAAAGTTTAATAATATATGCGTATAAAAATTAATGAACAGCGCGAGCCACCCTTGGATCAATGTTAATTTTATATGCAGAGAGCTATCAAGCCTAGCCCTATCTGATAAAGGGGGAGTTCTTATAAGCAAGGGTGTAAAACATTATATACTTAACTAGCTTACTTGGGGGTTAGTGCGTGTTCGGATAGAAATAGCATGACACAAGTGTCGTACAGAACGTGTGCCACATGACCCAAGTGTCATCACAACTTTTAGCTATTTCAAGAGTGAGAGGTAGCTCTGACCACAGGTTTATAAAGTCTATACATAGCCTTGCTCCATATGCGTGTGTTTTTTGCTATTTGAGGTTATTATTTTTTACGATTTAACCACAAATGTATAGTTTTCAGATTTTATATATATTTATTATTTATATTTATTACCTTATACATATTTAAAATAAGTTATTTTATATTAGGACAAAGTAAAATCCAATTTATTAATTGTTTATTAGTATTAAGTGTATTTAGTGATAAGACATGGCGCCACCAAGGTTGTCTCGAGCTGTCAGTCACCTGTGCCCGTGCTGTATTCGCACTTCAAACTACTTTGCCAAACAGAATATCTTAGTAGATTGCGTAACTCGGGTCCGGTTCGTATAAGCCTACGAGCCGTTGTAGATTACCTATGGGTGATCTAGATATGTTGTAAATATTGTTGGAACAGTGTTATTTAACGTGTTTTTGTGGTTTCGTACTTCTCCGTGGGTAGCAAGGTAGGTGAATGAAGCCTAGTTAGTGATAGGTGATGAATCATATAAACCATTCCTAATTAACGACTTCATTTTTGAGACATTGCGTATTGAGTGGTTTAACACCGCGCTTTGTCTGTTTACCAGAGCGAGCATATAAAAAAAACATTTACTCGAGTGAGAATCCTATAGCTGTTGCGTATACAGTCAGATAGGTACTGTGCGTTGCTCCACGACGATTGTTACTTTTTTCCACATTTTTGTAATATTTTCAATCATTTTAAATACAAAAAGTACAAGAAGTAAAGATGAACTTAACACAAACCACTAGATAATATAAAGCAACGAAATAAGTATTTAAATAAAAACTTCCACTCATTAAGTTGGGCAGATTTAATCATACTTCAGGCTCGCTCCTTGGAGCCTCGAGTCAGTGTTAACAGTTCCCATAATCCCCAACTTGCCTAAAAGTTGTTTAAATTACTTCATCAGATCTGTACCACCTTTGGATATATCTTAGCATTTAAGTAGTTAAAATATTTATATATTATAAAATTATGATATCTTAGTGCGATGGTAAGGTCCAACACTCAACACGCAAAGGATTACCTATAGTCTGTGTAACATCTAAAGGGGAAAAAAAAGATAAGAATATTTTCTTTTTTAGCTTTATTTAACACGGTAAAAAATAAACAAATTTTATTTACCTAAAATGATTTTATATCGAATGTAATAAAATGATATGAAGAAAATAAATTTCACACAAAATGAATCATTCCCACCGTGAATATAATTTTGCGTATAACTTCGCCTTCGTTTAGCTTCGCAAGTACCTGAGCACGTTTTAATGAAGTTAGTTTTGTTAAGTCGGTCTTAATGTCGTGGAAAATTACTTAAAGAAAAGAGGACATACGTGACTTTCAACTTTAAAGCCTACGAGTACGCTCAAAATTTATTATGAAATTTAAATCTTTATTTAACCTTTTGATAAGACTCTCTTAATACACTCGCATATTTATTTATGTAAATAAAAATAAAGCTAAACAACTTTTTAGCGCGCTTTCACGCTTTTTCCGCAAAGCACGGTGGGCAGATGGGGGCTAGTATTAACATACTTTTATTACTGTTGAAACCAATCTAACTATCGTGTGTACAAGTCAGATAATTGCTAATTGAACCGGATGGTAAATATCAATCTATAGTATTGGTGGTGGGTCAAACCCACAATCGTTTAAAGACACTCATTCGGAAGAACATTTACATTTATGATCCACTCCCCTCTTGTATCATAGGCGAGTATATTTCCGATTTGATTCCCACGGAGGGGTACGAATTATTTTCATTTCCTTGCTCTGGTTATATAAAGCCTGACATTGAGTTTCACCACTTAACTTCTTAATAGTGTCTTATCACTAGGTTTCCTTTGCCTACTGTGTGAAGCTAAAAAAATCGTAGGATCAACTGTTTACATATTCTTTTGAAAAAATTAATAAATTCATAAAGAATATGTGAATACTTATTCATAAAATCTCTATACTACCAAAGTCTAGAAGTCTTAAAATCCTTTAGCTCTCGTCTCGATATCCAAAGAGTGGTAAAGGCCGGCCTTTAACCCGAGGCGGTTTGTTCAAGTGCAGATGAGTGCTCGTCCTACTTCTTGAGATTAGGGTTGTATTCACTCGATATAGAGCTATATAGCTTGTGAATGATAAAAATAAATTAAACTTTACATTGAGGCCGTCGTGGCGAACAGCGACTGATGGTAAACGCGACAGTTGTGGGTTTGATTTTCATTCAGGGGTATGAATTATTTTCATTTGCTTGCTCTAGAAACAAGACAAAGTACTACGATAATTTTTGCCACTCAGCACACAGCGGAGAACGAAACAGAGTGTCTTAACACAGGTTAGGGATACCACTCGAAGCTGCTTATGCAATTAATATAAAAAAAGCTGTAAACTGATGGACGAGTACCTACTTTATCTCAACGGATAATGTTACAAGCTGATTCCGGTTTGCGCTTTTATTTCGGATTGTCGAAGCAACATTTATTCAATTGCTACTAAATAATTTAAATTTAATTTTCAAGGCAAAATGATATTTTTCCACTTAATTGTGTATATTATACATAATTTTTAATAGATTCTACTTTCACTTAAATATTGAAATTTGTATTATTAACACGACGCCCCTGAGTTACAGCGGCATGTCATGTGATCATCGCATGGTGATTGCGAGTTCGTTCCCACTTGAGAACTGAAAATAAGTATTGAATTAAAATATTAATTCCCTCATAAGTGGTGTGGTAGACAGTAAAATCGTGGTATTGAGTTCCACTATTTAATATACGAAATGTTTCAGTACTGTTATTTCCACGTAAATTGGTAAAATGGTATCATCGTACAAAATGTATAAAGTTAACAAAGTTTTGAAATAAGATAGTAATTCCCGCGCAAGGTTGCCGCCGAGGTGTTCCCGACAGGCGTGAGTGACGTACCGCGTCAAGTTATTGTCGAAGTTCGCGAACTGTAGTAGGTGCGGTGATTTAATAAGGACTTAGAGATATTGAGTGGTGGCTAAATACGTTGAATTTAAGGGGAATCTCGTATAGTTACTGAACTAAACTAAGCTTATGAAAATAAAATATATAAATTCGAGCATAGTCGTAGAAAAATTAAGATATTTGTTTTGTTTTTTCAAAGTTACAAATATAAGTTAATATAGCATGTAACAAGTTCCATAAGAACGTTCTTCACACATACATTTTTATACGTTTTCTAAAGTACTTTTTGATTCGATCGATGAAATAATACTTATAAAACGCACAAAAACTATTATAAATTTCATGTTAGAAACGTACAAATGAAAGCCGACACATAAAACTGCAATTTTACTTACACGCTTGGGTTTCCTCGATTTTGTATATTTATTATATAAATAAATAAATGTCCAACAAACACTCCCCAATTTGTCAATTCAATTACTAATACGATACCGTTCAGCGTTGTCAGTTTGTTTGTGGACACAACCCTCGTATCAACGTAGGGTTTATCTATAGCTATAAAGATATGAAGCCCCAAATAGACGCTTGGTTCGCCGATATCTCAAAAGTTGGCATTCGCTCAGAAAATCTTCGAGCTTTCACTGAAATATGTGTAAAAGCTTCACTGAAAGCTCCAAATTGTATGAAATGTTAGGAATTTTGCATTTTTAAAATATTTTCAAATGCGACCGGAGGTATATTCTAATTTCATCGAAAATACATAAAATTGGACCGTGAATAATTTCAAATCTATTTTATCCTAACACTAGGTGACTTCTTCCTACCCAGTAACATCGCTCAGACAGACAAAAAAAGTTCGTGTGGGTGTAGTTTTCTGTATTTGTCTATTTCATATGTGAAATCCTAAAAATAATAATATATGTAATCATTTTTTCGGAATCCTAAAGTAATTTTTATATACCTTTCTTCGTGTACGTGAATTTCGTTCCAAATATGAATGTTGTTGACATTACGGTATTATAAAGTTATCGACAATTTCTATCTACTTAAACATTTTATGAAGTTGCATAAATACCACACTTAAGGCTCTTAGAGCATCTGGCTTGAAACGCGACGGATGTGGATTCAATAAATTGTTTCATTCTCACGAGTTCCTCCACCAGCACCAGGGTAACAAGGTGAGGATCTAGTTGTTATTGTCTACTGTAGGTCGGTCGTCCCGCATCACACAGTAAACTCATAATTTGAAACAATTAAAAAACTAATTATTGTAAAGTTCAATAAAGCGACGTTTCGGGAGTTCCGGGAGTCATTAAACAGTGTCTAAACTATAGTTTAATTATGAGGCGAGTACTCTCGTGCGGCGGCGCGTCGGAAATCAAACTTATAAGGACTTACTGTCGGTTCACTGCGTTTTGGCTTAATATTGTATTCTACGGCTTCGCCCGCTTCATCTTATTGTTATATTAAAAGTTTACATAAACTGTGTAAACAGCGCACACAACGTAGCGTCTGACTATAGAAGTGACGGTTATGAGTTCGATTCCCATTCGGCGCACGATATCTCGGAAATTGTGGAGGAAGTAAGTAGGGAATGAATTTTTTAAGAAAATGTTCTTTTCGTCACTATAGAGAATTTATGAGCTTAGTATTTTATAAAACATTTTCGATTTTGTTTTTTACTTTATTTGTATTGCAAGTTCTCACTTCGTGCTAAATTTCATAACTTTAAACTAACTAATTATAGGTTTTCATTACGCGTGTGTTACATCTTGATTTGATTGTCAAAATTATCAGTTTTTGTATTACCATTAAGCTTTATACATAAAGAAGACTAAAGATTATCACAACTTTAAAAGAATGGAGCATTTAAAGTTCAAAGCATTTAAAATTTCCCTCTCCTAAACCTTACACAAGTACCTATTCACAAAGAAAACGGTGAACTGAGGCAATAAACAGACTACATTTTGTTTTTCAGCGGTTTAATTAAAGCATTGATTGCCTTGAATTATGCATGCGGCGGTATTTGGTACTCTTACTCTCTCTTCTTACGCCTTCTCGGGTCCAAATGTTCTAATATAATATGCTAATTGTGAAATTTACATGGAATATTGTGGGAATATTGTTTTTATTAAACTATTTAAATTTGTTTTTGTGAAGAAATTTCGAAGATTTCGAAGAAATTTCGATGAAGTTGAAAAAAAATTCTAGAGGCATTGCGGGTTGAGTGGCGGAACTTAGCATAAATAAATTATTTAAAAAAATATATTTTAAAATGGATGGAAACCTGAACTGAAACCTGTTAAAATCGATAAGAAGTTTCACATTAATGAAATTCAGATATATTAGAGTCAGTGGAAAATTATATTTTAATGTCGTTTCTTTGTTTTCATTTGAAATGTTTGTGCAATGGTGAACTAAATAGTATGTTATCTATGATCAGAAATTGACAAACTAAAACTTTGTCTTCAGAAGCAACACATTAGTTTATTTCTTTCTTATATCATAAAGTATATGTACCTACTCGTATAAAACATTATATTTTTTACACGCAACTATCAGGATACAAGCGGTCATACAGATGTCAAAGGAATGTGTAATATATTGGAACAAACCTTTAGTGAATGGGATCGAATCTGAATTGCAACGCAATAAGAATTTGAAAGGTGCAATACTGTAGCGCACTTGGTTTTAAATAAAACATTTTTAAAATGTTAACGCGGTGTTCAGTTCCATCACTTCTGCAACACGCAATGTCTTCAGAATTCGGCAGAAAGTGGGAAGCGGACTGTCTTAATATTAGGCTCCCCTGCCTAGAGTACTACGTGCGGGATAAAAAACAATATATTGACATCTTCATGAAAATCTAATTTGAAATTGCGTGTTGAGTGGTAGAACTCAACACTTTTAACACATACAACATTAACATATGTACGAGTAAAAGTTAATAGAAAGTAGCAAGTATTCAAAGGCAAACCAGTCCACCATAATTATTATAGTAACAGGTCTCGTTAAAGGAGCAGCGCGCGGCGACAGCTTGTCATTAGTTTCGCAGCGGAGTTGTGGACTACTGCACTACTGCGCTTCATCTACGACAAGGTTGTCCAAATATCGACAGTTAATACAAACTTTGTAAAAATACTACTGTAGTGTGGTTGCTCACTCGCCATTCACTCTTAAATAAAATAAATGTTGCAACCTCACATGCACATTCCGATGTAAATAATTCTAGTGTTATGACTAAGAACAATCTAGTGTCTTCCCACATACCATCCAATCTTTGATAAACTTTCGAATGGCGCAACTCAACGCTGCACTCTACCTTGCCTTTGTCGTTGTCTTTGTCCAGTGCGAGGAATCAATATAGATACCTTACTATAAGTATGAATATTACATAGGTAGGAGATGTACAGTGTACATAAGCCCGGATAAATCAAGTGCTTTGCCTTTATACGAGTATATGGCCGCAGTCCACATAACACAGACATACGCTGTTGACTAAAGTATTATGTATGGGTACGTGTATATCTTAGACTAACGCCACTGTTATGTTGTAGGCAGTGTCTGAATATAGAAATTTGAGAACAGCGCATCCTATACTGCCTCTGCGGAGACACTTAAAAAATGTAGTCTTAAGCTACACGAATATACGTACGATAACTACGATATTTTCATTTCTTCGCCCTTGTACCAAGGCAAAAACGTGAACTCTGCTACTTAACACGCAACGCCTCCAGAGTTGGCCGAAAAGTGGGGAGCGGAGTGTCTCAACACTGCCTACTCTACTATTTGCGGGATACACGTAAAGTTGAAAAGAAAAGTTATAGTCACTTTGTTCATACATATAAATTAAAATACTCAAAAGTTGAAGTTTAAGCCATTCAAACTTTATTAAACCCAATACAGCTACATTATGATTATTTTTTTAAGAACAAAATATTGAAAATATTCTAATATACGTTACTTGACATGTCTGTCAGTCAGTAACGGAAGAGTTTTGACATATATACTAAAATAATATAAATATATCAAAATAATACAAATATACCTGTATTAAATACTATTGAAACTGAATTAAACCTTAAACTACATTTACTTAAGCATACATTTCAGTAAAGTAATACATTTCAAGGGCATAAAAGCTTTTAGAATAATTTCAAGGTATAGAAAGAAGTAAGGCGTCATTTTACTCTACAGTTCAGTTGCGACTTGCGTTGCCACTGAACGCACGTGGCTTAAGTGTTGCTTGTCCTGGATACACGATATTAGAAGGTTAGTCCCTGTTCTAATTCAGGTAAATGTATTTTGTATGCATGTGAGAGAGATGGGTCGTTGTTTTGTGGAAGTTTTTACAATAATGATTTTAGTCATAAATAAAATAATAATATTAATTTTCTTAATTTTTGTTTTTTTTTTTAAATATGAAGGCATAAATTGATAAAGTAAATGAAATAATAAATGTGCATTGCAACGCAAGACAACTTGCGTAATGATTAAGTACACTGAGAGTCACTTCACTCTTCTTCGTTCCTATAAAACCTACAGTTGACACATAGACAGTGTGTGAAAGATACCTTTTTACATTTAAAATGTATGTTTATATTTTTATAGAAAAGGAAAATTAAATTAGAACTTAGCGGGAACGTAACCTGCGCGTCTTAAACCAAAAATAGCCTTTTATATGTTTTCTAAAAAAGTGTTTTCTTCCCTTACCTAGTGAGGAAAACTACTCACTTAACACTTACTACTTACTTAAAAATGTTTAAAAAAAATATGCCTTTAAATTATAAATATTTAAATTAAAAATGTGAAAACTGATTGTAGCAAAAATACATTATTTTGAATAGTTTTGTATCATATTGTAGCATGTCACATTACATGCTATGCTCGAAACGTAAAACGACACGCGAAGTACGAAGGAGCAGTGTCGTGTCTGTGAGCAGTCAGGTACATTTTGACTACAGTTGTACCGCGGTTTTTCTTAATTTTTAAATTATTTTATAAAAAATCCCACTGTGGAACATAATTTGACTGTAAGGCGGTAGTTGTAAGTTCGATCCACACTCGGGAAACTGATTGTTATTAAATTATGTTCATTTTCTGGCTCTCATAGACAATGTGAAGAGTTGATAATGTCTTAAAAATTAGATAGAACATGGGGAGCGGAACGTCTTAACACAGTAGGTTCCATCAGCCTGGACCTCTGCACTAAGTTTCTTCGGCGAGGAATTAAAAATTCTAGATTCACCACAATAACCAAACCGACCACCGCCACTACCACGTCCTCTTTATATTTCTCGTTTTGCAATACCACTTTTTCACATTGCATGCGTAATTAAACTAAGCTTTGCTTTAAATATTTAAGTAAAATCTCGGCCATAACTGTGGCTTAACATTAGCACGATATGAATATTACAGGCCTATTATAATTGCATTCCCTCCTGCCCTGCTTAGAATAATAAAAACTTTTATGAGCATTTCGGACTGAACCAACCCTGTCTTATAAATCGTGAGTGTTCTTTGCTACTTTACCTTCCCTTCTATACTATACTTCTATACTAACATTATAAAGCTGCAGGGTTTGTTTGGTTGAACGCATCTCAGGAACTAATGCCTATGGATTTTTTTATTTAATAGTAGTCTGCTAATCGAGGAATACTATAGGTATACATGACATAATCAACATATTTACTTGTCAACGCGCCAACGCGGGCAAAGCCGCAGGTTTGTTGTAGGCTAGTTGAGAAATAAAATAAAATATCCCTTTGTTCTCCTTCTTTACAATTCAATATAAAACACATTATATTTTATTTAACCAAGCTAGTAAATCATAAGCAATATTATAAATGATGATCGAATAGACAGCCATCGTGAATAGACTCGTTTAGACATTTTCCAATGTCATAATAGCAATAGAAGAATTATATATAAATTTAAACTCATAGCGTAGCTGCACAAGCATGCGACTTCCACTTTATATCGTCGCTCTGGTAACAAGGCAAAGCGCGGCGTTGATTTACGTTATTCAAGACGCAATGCTTGTCAAGATAACAAATTATCTTAACACTCAGATCCCTCTGTCTACCCTGCTATATGCTAATGCGTGAAGCTATAAAAGTCTTTGTGTAATTTAATTAAAAACAAAAGGAAATCTTGATATTTTACGTAACTCAGTACTTCTTTAAGGAAAGGGTAATTAGCCTCTCAAGGGCGGAAATAACTCAGCCGTAGGGCGAGTACGTTTTTTTACCTTAATTTATGACAAACAAAGTTTCTCACTTATTCGGTAGAGTTGAACTGTCGCGTCGCGAAATGGTGCGAGTTACAATCTGGTACTAAATCTTTTCATTTTTATGATTTTCCATAAAGAAGGTTAACCAAATATATATTATAATAGGTTATGTTCTATGTGCTCTTTGAAAAGTTTTTCTTTAGATTCGACCCCTATTCGGAGGAGTGTATTATTTTCGTTTCCCCCCTTTGGAATAACAACTCGCCCAATGTCTCGAATTCGGGCGGAAGGCGTGAGAGCGTGAGACTGAAGGAAAAATAATTTCGATATACGTTTATAAAGAATAATTCTAAGACGCAGGTGACAATAACTCAAAAGCTTCTTTCTATTCCTCTAAAAATCTGTATACAAAAATTGAGCACCACTTCGTGTTGACATCCGAGGGTTATGTTTTTCATTTCTTACTTTTACATTCCCATTCTTCATCCCTCGTCTGTTAAAAATAAAATGGCGATGCTAAATATTAATAAAAACACGTCAAATATAGATGGTATTTGATTAGACGATACTAAAATGTATTGTAGAATGAAAAAATATAAAGTTAAAAATATATCTATATTAGAATAATAAATATAATATATTATGAAGAAAAATTTTTTAGGAAACTTATATACGCGCCAAAAATTGATCCCGCGCCTCTTAAAAACGGTTTCTGAAAATATTTCTAAATTTTTTTGTATATAAGATTTTATTAAGACTAATTCATAGAGATGATATCTATACAGTAATATATAAGTTTAGTTTCAAGTAATAATTAAAATAATTCAAAAAAGACATGAAACAAATAAAAGTCAGTCAGTCAGTCAAAAAAAATCAGCTTCACGCTGTACCCCGCACACAGCAGGGTAGGCAGAGGGAACCTAGTGTTAAGACACTCCGTTCCCCACTTTCTGTCGAATTCTGGAAGCTATGCGTATTGAGTAGTAGAACTCAACGCCGTGCTAACTACAAATGAAATAGCATATTTATTATTTAGCACTGGTAAGATGACAAAGCGTGACATTGAGTTCCGCCACTCAATTATGCAATAGCTTAAAAAAATGGTAAGGGTAAAAATGGGTAAGTTGAGGAACGGAATCCACAATATGCGAAATAAAATATAAAGGTAAATCGTATATGTACATAAATTAAATAATAACTTATTGATATTTTCATTAAAAATTAACCATAGATTTTTTTTAACAATATAAATATTGATTTGATCAAAAAAATTGTGTTCCGCTCATAGCAGGGTGGATAGGCAGAGGGAACCTAGAGTTAGACACCCCATTCTCTAAGCACCGCCCCATTTTTGAGCCATTGCGTGTTGAGTGGCTCGACTCTACGCCGCGCAGATAGTTTATAAAAGCTCTTTCCATAAGCTCGAGCCTTACCAACAAATGCAAAGCTCCATTTAAACAAGATCATTGTATACGCAAATACTGACTTCTGACTCTCTCGCTTTATTTAATTAAATAATGCACGCCGTCGTGGCGCATTTGGACAATATCTGTTTATTTCACCTTTTATTATTCTATAAAAATATTTTATATATTTAATATTATTATTGTAATATATAAAATATTTTTTTAGAATAATAAAAGGAGTTACAAAGTGTAAACGTTTTTAAATCTCAATGATATTAACTTTAATTAGGTCGGGACGAGCTTTAGTTCGGTCGGGACTTTCTCCGATGAAATCTTAATTATATAATTAGGATTAGCTGATTGTGTTCTGAATAACTTAAGCTTTTAGGTCTGATGAGAAATTTGTTAGTAATTGCAGTTATAGGTATTGTTCTAATTTAAATTATGTAGAGAGTTGGGACGGAGTGTCTTAAAACGAGGCTCCGTCTGCCTGTCCTGGCGGATGCTGTGGTACACAATGTGAAACTTAAAAAAGAAAACTGTTAGTTTTGGTATCATACTAGTACGGTAGTGATGTAATTAAGAAGTTTTAATTACTTACACGATAGTTCAATTTTGATTCAGAGATATTTTTACACAAAAAGTCTGTATAAAAGTCGCGGCGCTGGGATAAACGTGACAGGTTGTGGGGCGATTCTCACTCGAGGAAATTAGCGCGGTGTTAAGTCCCGCCACTTAACACGTACAGTTTTAATAACATTAAAAAAATCTTTAAATTTTTTAAGCAGAATGCACAATTCCAAAGAAAAATATCACAATAATTTAAACATTAAACATAAATTCTTTTTAAAGCTGTTAAAATTTTAAATCTCATATTAAAATTTTAAAATATAATCTACAAATTTTACTAAAGTATTAAAAGATATAATATCCATACACATGTACACATGTATATTTTGGAGTACTACAAGTACCTTCTGTAGGTCGCATACAATTGTAAACTTGAACTAAATAGGCGAGGGACTCAGACCGCGTGCTCTCACTAATGGATTTGTGTGACGTGTCTAAATTATACGCTTTAAGCGTTTATATAAATATTATTAGCATATTCACATAAGATCCATATAATGTAAGGCCGTCGCGATTGACTATATGCTATTTATGAGTTCATCCTCTAAGCGGGAAAAGGAATTTATACATTTTCGAGGTATGGCAAAAAAACAAACTGCGACTTTGACTTTCGACAATACGCAATGTCTGATTTAGCAGAGAGTGGAGACGGAATGTTTTACACTAATACCCTCTGCTTATCCTGCGGGGAACAGAGTGAATAAAAAGCTACGAAAAGAAAATGTATTGTTTTTATTTATTATGCTATTTTTAACTCGTGTTTTATTCTATTGAAAAGGTATTGTGTATGAAACTATATACATTCTCAGTGCAGTGTTACACTGAGTCGACTCAGGGTACATTGATATGGTTAAATAATGTTGTTGTTAATATAACTGGACTATCCAAAACAAAATAAAAAGTTCAATTCTAACTTGTAATTGATGATATAGCGCGTTACTTTTAATTTTGATTATGAAATATGCAAAATACTACGTTATGACGTATTTGGACGAGATGGTTGTGGGCTCGTTTCTCACACGATACATGTAAACAAGAAACCAGCTGCAGCGTATACTTAAGCCACAATAAAAATATAACAGTTGAGAAAATGGTTTTCAATGTCCCCGCACTGAGGGAACTACACTACTGCTACTAACAAACGTAACATGTTACTATGAAAATGGAAATTTAACTTTTGTAGCTCACACATCACTCGAATATGCGAAATTTCAACTTTCTTAGTCCAGTAGTTTCATTGTCGCGAACAATATTTGACTACATTTCCTGAGTAAAAATATGTAAATATATTTTTCATTTATTAAATCAAAACTTTGACTTAGTTAAATGTTTACGGCAGTGAAGGCGTAAAGTTAATTTGTCTCTTTTACATATTTCACTAAATTACTTATTTCATGTTTCACCTAACATTTTACGGGATATTCTTGTTACGAACTTTTGCTATTTACAAGCAGGCTTTTTAGCTAAAAGCTCGGCTGAGTGGAGGTGGTGAAGCATTTCTCAAGCTTTGTTAACCAAACTTAACTTTTATTAAAAATTTTCGTTTGAAAGTTTTAAGTAATATTTTTTAATTAACGTTATATCCTGCATATAGCAGCAGGATGGTAAGACACTACGTTCTCCACACACCGCTCAAGCTTTGAGACATATCGGGGATATGTCATACTGACTGGGAGAGCTCAACTCCGTAACGCGCGCACATTGTTAGTTAGACGCCACGATTGTCTAAAAGTAATATTTAAATTAGTATATCCTTTTCGGGACTTTAAAGGCCTGTGTAATTTTCTGAAATATATTTGTCCTGGACAATAATCAATCTTCAATCAATTCCCTATTTTTGTTGTTTGGTATTTGTTATATCTATAGGGTTTACAAGACTTATAACCATGCAAAATAAATATAAAATTTTAATACATTATTTCTTTGTGTTTTATCCTGTTTCTGCAAACCTTGATTTTCAAAATGATTTTGAGAAATTATCAAATTAAGCAAAACTATTCAGACATTTGTCAGGTCCGTAATCATTTAGAAAAAATCAAAACATATCTTAATTTGCTATGTCCTCTGCCTTAAGGTTGCCTGGCAGAAATTGCTATTAAGCAATAAGGCCGCCTTTTGTACATTTATATAATATTATTGTATCTTTGTGTCTTTTCTTGGGTGTACAATAAAGAATTATTATTATTATTATTATTATTAAAAGAGTACAAAGTAGAAAGCAAGAGTAGAAATGAGCACGGACGACATAATTATGTCCGTGCTGTATTTTAAAATTAAAAAATGTAAAATCAAGTTTATGATTTGATAGTGAAAGCTTTAAAGGAAAAGTTTATTTTATACTTTTTAGCACATTTAAACAAAAGCTTGTTCTTAAAATGTTTTCCTAATTTTTGTTTCGTTATTTTCGTCAAACTCTTTCAATTGACGCCCATATTGTAAGAATGCATTGAAAAAAAGAGGTCACGTAACTACCATACACTGCAGCCAAGCTAAGCATATATACAAAATTTTCCTACATACATAGCAAGTTTAATAAAAGTTAGTAAAATAATATTAACTTTAAAAGTTATATTTCAAAGTTAAATATTAATTATTGTTTAGCATAAGTTTTTTAAAGTAGCATTAAACGCTACATAAAGACGGCCCAGTTCTAGATGCGGCTGTAACTGATATTATTATACGCGGCGTTATTGCGGCGTACAATGGACAGATGGCCTACTTCAAGTTTCAATGAGACTTATTGAAGAGAAAAATGCAAAATGAATGCCATTCGAGGGTATTCAAATTGAAGTTATATCCTTTTTCCATTGTACATTATGATGCGAGATACAGGTTCATATTTTGTTTTGTGTTCGCAGCTACAGATTATATGAAGTTTTTTGTTTTCTTGATATTAAAACTCTTCCGTTGCTAAGTGATCTATAGACAATACAAAACGCAGCAATACAACGCGAGTTAAAGCGCTGAAATTGTAGAAGGCGTGTAGCCTTGAAATTCTTACGGCAACGGAAAAATGGGATTTTACGTTTTATCTTTAACGTGTAAAAATATATCTTAGTATAGAAAGTTATAAACATTGACGTACAAGCAATCTCTAAGAAGTATGTATATCAGATCAAGTTATAGTATAAAAATGATTTTGACCAAAGCTTTTTAAGAAATAAATCACTGACCCAATTAACATGATAAACAATGGGTACAAAATGTTCCCTTGACTCTTGACATAATATAAAACTAGGCCAGTACATTGTGCATGTTGTACTCTGAGCTCTGTCATTATGCAAGTACACAACAAAAGGACACTTTATAGTCATTAAGATTTAATTACGATAAATAATATATTATATTTTTTATTTTTTAGCACTATTCCATTTTTTACATAACTTACCATTTTTCAGCTTATAGCAAAGTAGGCAGTGAAAAAACACGCTGTTCCTTACTTTGCGCCCAGTTTTGACACATCACGTTTTAAGTGACGGTACTCAACGCCGCGCTATCTATTCTTACCAGGATGAGAGAAATAATTCATTGCCCTCGAGTGGGAATCGAACTCATAATCGCTGTGTTTAAAATGTTGCGCCACCATCGCCGTTTATTTCTATCGATTTTTAGAATAATATGCACAGATCCTATTAATGAATCACCTAGTTCTCCTCTTGCTAAGCCCCAATACCAAAAGTATATATATACTTTTAACTATTCATATGTATAAGTTTTCGTTTCAATTTTCGAAATATCGCATGTTGAGTGGTGAAACTAACTAAAATTGGGGAATGAACACTGTACATATACGAAAAAAAGATTGAACCTGAAGCACGCATATATCACGCATAAGGCAGGGTTGTTAGTTTAACTAAGACTGTCCCGTGCACCCGCTACTGGAGCAGTGTGGCTCGCATACAAACCGCTTTGGCAATGAAGCTACGGTGTTTTGTTTAAATAAATACAATTGCTTTAGATAAAATGATTATATAGGTTTGACAAAGAGAACTTCGTGTTCCGATTCTCTGTTCTCCGCTCTCCGCATTTAGCGAGACGAGTCGTTGCCTACGACACTATTAGACTTTAAGACGAAAAATAGATAATTCTGTTTTTTTATCCTTTGCAATGGGAGTTTTGAATAAACCTTTTTTAAAGCTCCTCTGTTCTCTCTAACTTAATATCAGCTTTATAAGTCCTGTAGTACTGTCCGCTCGTGGCCGTCCGTTTGCCAGACATTCAATAATGGGAGAGTTTTATACTAATATATAAAGATGACGTATTAATTGATGAAAATCAGTGTTGTTTTTTTAAGTTAAGTATATTTTCCGCAATAATAATATTTTAAATATAAGTAATATTTCGAATGGGAATCGAACCCACAACTAACATATATTGGCCAACATTAGATGCTTTGTTCCGTTGCCCCATTATTCCATGTATGCAATATGTAAATGACTTGGTAGTATCCAGATAGAAATTAGCATTTTGACTATAAACTATACCAAAGTTGAATCAGAGCCCACAACCAACAACTAATGTAGCCAACTTATAAACAAATATTTAAATTTTGTTTCGATATAGTTACGCAGAGGGAACCTAGTACTGAGACAGAGCTTTCCGCACAGTCTGTCTACATTTCTAAACTGAAAAGAACATCTATTTGAGAATCAATGGGTAATCCATTAAAAAACAATCGAAAACAATCACACTAAACAATGATTATTGTAGAGTTGCAATAAACCAAAGTGGTCTCTCGGCCTAGACCCTGAGGGGAGAGCAGACTCATTAGACATTTTAATTATGGCAGATCTGTCATCCCTGTGTTGCTATACCTGCCTCTACCCTTATCCCCTATAATACAGTAATAAAAAAGGCTAACGCATTGTTGAGAATTTAATTTTGTTATAAACTGTTTATTGTTTTCTCTCTAATAACGTAGTGCTATCGGGGTATATACGGGGTAAACGCAATAGACACCCAATACCCTGCCCGGTAGGCAGAGGGAACCTAGTGTCAAGACACTTCCTTGTCCACTTTTTGCCTAGTTTCCGAGACATTGTGTGTCGAGTGGCGGGACTCACCTCCGACCTTTGTACTTGTGTTACTAGAATAAGGAAATGAAAATAATTTATTCCTCTGAGTGTGAATTGAACCCATAACCGCATTCAAACTCAGTGCCGTTGGACTACTACGACGGCAATTTTTTTTTAGAAATTTTATTTAATTCTGTCGCCACGATATACCTGCCTATAAAGCATTTCTGTTTTTAATTAAAGATAATAACAATAAAAGAAGGCTATATCTGTTTCATTTGAAGGGAGTCGCGGACTCTGTTAGCGGGGACAATTAGTACTATTGTTATGTATTAGCATATTTGCTATTGTGCATTAAATATAAAAGAATATACATTTCCCTTTACTTTAGAATAATAATAAAAAAAACAGTATTATGATTATGTATATAAATTTTGATATTTAATTTAAAACTTTTGTATGTCGTGTGGGGAACGAAACATCTCATCACTTGGTTTCCTCAGCCAAGCCCTGGTATACTGCAAAGACAAAAAAAATCTATATTTGCTAAATCTTGTCTAATAGCCTAACGTAGAGACGTTTATTTTTTAAACCCACAAATTTAATTTTGAATATATTGTAATTTGTATTTGTAGACCACAAAAGAAATTTCACTTCTACTGATATATGTGAAAATATTAGTATAATATAAACATACAAGAATTGCAATATTATTTTAATTCAGATTGACTTAAGTAAATTTTCGAAGCAGTAAGACACTCATCAAGTCCCAAGTTAAATACGTTTTTGTCTTAGTTTTCAAATAAATGGGCCGGGACCTGCCCTCGCTGTATTAACGACGATTAATCCTCATTTAATTTATGGTTCTTTGTTCACGCAAACCACTTATTGCTATTTTTGAATCAACACTTTCTGTGACAAAACGTGTCCATTTTGTATTATATTTTGCTGACAATTTATGTTTTTTAGATCTTATTCATCTCACACTTGCTATAGTGGGGTAGGAGAGTAACGACAATTTTTTGGGTTCCGTATCTAAATGTCAAAACAGGACCCTACCTACCTACCCTACTAAAACTAATCATCACTAACCATACGTCTATCATCAGGCTGTACCCCGCGAACTGTGATAGTTAGATAATGATGTATTTCTATAACAATGTCTAACAATTTCAACAACAAGTTGCTATTGCTATAACAATTGATACTAAAACTAAAACAGAATAAAATAAATATCCCATACAACAAACTTGATTGTCTCGCAGTTCTTATAGACGGAATTCTTCGTGCGTGAGTCCGACTCGCACTTGACCGGTTAACCATATTCTGTCCAATTTTGAGACGCTATGTTTGAGTGGCACAGCCCAATACTGCGTTTTATTCAAATTCAAAATATTCTTTATTCAAATAGACTGTTATAAACACTTTTGAATCGTCGAATGTACATGTCAACAAAAAGCTACCGCCGGTTCGGAAGGCAGTTGAGAAGAGCCGGTCAAAGTCAATGGTATATTTTACTATTACATTAGCTGACAGCTATCGTGCCTGACATTCAATAGACATTAATTCCATATATGTTCATCCTCCAAATATTCTTGTACAGTGTAATAAGCTTTACTTGTTAGAACTTTTTTTTACAAATACTTTAAATTTTAGAAGTGGCAAACTCAGAATATACTGCGGAATTAAATAATAATATAGTAATAATTATCTTGAAGGTCAAGGAAATTTTTGACAAATCTAAGATTGACAGATTGTTCTAGATTCAGATTAGTGTTGGAAATAATTTACGCATGTATGATATAAATTATTGTTCTCTCCAATAAAATTGGCTTACAATAGATTTTCATTAAATTAACAAAAAACATTTTATATAGTTACTTATTTAGAAAATGTACTTGTGTCTGTCAGCAGGAGAGCGGGCACGCGGTGCCGGTGCTCGTGGTGATCGCGCTCTCGGGCGTCAAAATATGCGACCCCGACGACCAGGTGAGAAACTAATATTTAGATTAAATATATACAGTATATATTATAAAGTTATTTAATATATTTTGTTTGCAGATATATCGTATTATTATATCTGTTTGTGTGTAACACTTTATTGATATTATTTTCGGTATTTTAAAGCATCTACTAAGCATTGTGGAGTACAAATATTAATTAGCTAACTTTACACTTTATTTAATTTTTACATAGTGCTCCTCTACACTCCCTAATTTATCCAACAAGCCAAATTTCAATTATTATCATAGTCCATCAGTTTCTTCTGGCATTGTCTGTCAGGGACTCTGTAACGAAGGAGTTTTTATATATATTCATATTGGTGTCTTAAAGTAAGTACGCTGTGTTTTTCATAACTAAACGAGAAAATGTATGAATTTTAAATATAATCGTTTGACAACAAGTTGGGATTGAACCTACAACCATTGCTATCGTAAACTACGGTATAAATTCATTCATTTTATATTTGGATATTAATTCGAGAGCGTCAGAAGTATTTGCGTATCCAATTATCTTGCTTACATTTAACAATCGAGTCGAGCATTCTGTTTGTTTTGCACTTAAAGAGAGTGTTTTAAGCTTCAATATACATAACGTAGCACTTCAAATGAAACTGATCTAACATGTATTTGTTATTTTTATTTTGCTAAGATAATTGGTGGCTGTTCTGTAGTATACTGTCATCTTGGTATTGAGATGTGTGCCATACTATATGTGTAATGAGCTACTCCTCATACGGTCATCAATGTGCAGAGTGTGCGCATGTCCCACGCGCTGCGCCGCATCTCGTACGCGACGTGTGAGGCGTCGCGGGCGCTGTTCGCGTTCGTGGCGCGCGAGCCGCGCTCGGAGCCCGCGCTGCAGTACTGCCACGCCTTCGAGACCGACACGCCCGACCAGGTACTGTACTAGCTTTAACTTTTTACATGAAATTACTCATCGCTGATAACGTGTCTAATACCTAAATATTAAATCGGTTTTTTCCCGTTTCCATACGAATTTCATGACATCCTCTTTTTAGTGCTTGTTCTTTACTCTCTTTAACTTATTTAAATAATTTAGGGAGTGGGAAGTGCTAAGAGAGTATTAAGCGAAATCCTATAAGAAAGGACAAAATTATATTTTCAATTTTACATTATAAGGTTGACCTTATAATTGTTGACACAAAAAAAATAGTCAGGTATATCACAACTGTGCCACGGCGGTGTTAAAATTAATATTTTAATTAATATGAAACTGAGCAAAGCAGCGATATATTCGATGGCGTCGTTTATTAAAACAGTACATGCCCTACTTTAGGCCCTATCGTGTACTAATATTTGTAGCTATTTTAATTAGCTTTTGTGCTTAACATTTTACATAAAATGCATATATTATATGAAATGAAGATAAAATCTAAAGGACTTACCGCAACTGCATGGAAAAGCTGCATTGGCTTCTGACGAATTCTTTTATATTTAATAAACGATTGTACTGCTAATTATCTGTTTTATTTTTAGTTTATTTTTATATTTTTCTTTCAGAATTTATGGAATATTATAAATTAAAACTTTAGTTTTTGAGGCCGCTTATATAACCTTGTGAAAAATTGACACCTACCAAAATTATATACGAGTATATTATATAGTTAAGGAAATGTTACCACTTGATTCACGAGTATATTTAGGATTATATTTTGTTATTAACTACAACCTGACGTTTGTTATACACTTGTAAACTAATATTATACAGCTGACCAGTGTGTTTGGCTGACTACTTGCTCTAACGGAATATAAGCAATAATTGTGTTGGATAGTCCATTTATAGAGGAAGGCTTTAAAGCAACGTCGCGAGTAAATATATATATATATATATATATATATACCGACATATATAAACGTACACTAAAGAATGAAAGTGGATATCTATGTTATCGCCGGGCGGATTTACTCGACCGGTGTTAAAAGCGCGACCGACCGTGACTGCATAGTCGATCTGTTTCCTGTCAGTCGGTTAAATCTTTTGCACCTCACTAAAATTTGGCTTACTATAAGTTTTGTTTATTAGTCTTTGGTAAGCAATGAGAATATAGTGTCGAGAATCTCCATTATCTGCTTTCTGTCCAAATTTAAGACACTGCATGTTGTAAAAGTACAGAAGGTACTTAAAGAGAGGCTAGGAACAAAATCTGAAATACCCAAAGAAATCAACTAATAAAAACATTGCAATCTATTTACGTGATTTCTCTTTACTTACTGTACGTGGTCGTTTAAAAGCAATATTAATCAATGCAAACGTTTGATAGAATGCATTTAGAGGGAGTTACCCAGTAACGGCGTACTCGTGACTGTCGACTGATTTAGCAGGGACTTCTGTGCGGCGTACCGACGAGTAGGTACATGCCTCAGAGCGGATTTATTACATATTACAGATTATTCGTGATGGTAATGTCTTAAAAAAACATTTGCAAAACAAATACATTATGTTTTAACTGTTTTTTAATTTTAAAAATCTTAGAATAAAAAATGTTCGAGACATTATACTCGTACATTGAGTGATGCGGTTACCGCCGCGCTTTGTCTTTTTCCAACCGGAAATCGAAGTCAATCTCCGCGTTTACAGTGAGACGCATATGCCCCTCCGCTACGACGCGCGACGGCTTCACATAGATACATATAGAATATGTGCATGTATTAAAACATTCAGATCTTAATAAATTTAAATAGCTTAAAGTATCCTTCCTTTCTAAGATTTCTTTACTTTATTTCTTTTGATTTTCGGAACCCAAACTATAAAGATGGTATGTTTCTCCAAGTAAAAAATAAATTGGCACAGTAATTTACAATTACCCAAAAACTAAGAAAACCTAATGAATTTCTTCCCAAAGTAAAATACAAGTGCCAAGTGCCTCTAAGCGTCAGTAAACACACAGTTCCCTCGCCTCGGCTCTTGCAACCCCCTACCCTCTGTACGGCTATACTGCTATACTACTGCGCTATACTACACTGTCGCACTTACAAACTTCTACGTGACTGTTTGAGACCAGTGCTCGGGTCTAAGGCAGTCTTCAACTGGGAGAACATTTTATTTTTTCACATATGTACATTTACATGTGTCTTTGATTTTATTCTAAGATGACGATTTTTTCTGTATAGAGGATTCAGCAGTAGTATTGAAACATTGCGTGTAACAGCGGCGAAAGTTTGTTTCGAAATATATAAATTGGGGTTCGTACTATCAATTATTTTTTCACTTTGATATGAATGTAAAGCGCGATTTTGAGTTCCGCCACTCAATAGGCAATGCCTCCAGAATTTGCTGAAGATGTGAGCGGAGTGACTTAACACTAGGCTCCCTCTGCTTACTTTGCTTCAACAACGTGAAGTCATAAAACGGAGCATCGACTACCACAAGAGGCGCCCACAGTCAGAAGTCGACCTAAGCCACACTGAGGCGGCACTTCAAGCACGATTGCAAACAGCCCGAAACTGACTTGTGCAATATTCCTGAAGCGCTTAACTTTACCGACCCATTTCATTTGTACGCACTGTGTACGTTTATCGACTTCACTTGCTATTGGTATTGGTGTTGTGGGCGACTGGCTTTCGTAAAAGTGGGGAACATTTGGATTTTACTTTGATATGTACTGAAATGTCGAAACATGTATAGTACAAACATTTTGGGAGAAAAAATCATGAAATTAGCAAATAAATTAGAACTTATTTAACAACGAAAATATCCGAAAAAATTAAGATATATTACAGGAAACATTACAAAGTTATATTTGTCTTCACTTTATATCAAAATACGTCAAGTAAGTTAATACGTCCGTAAACTGAAGCTTGTCGATTTTTATAGTTTGACTTTAATATACTTACTATAATTACCTCCAATCATAAATCTGGTAAGGAATCTTCGGTGGGAGATTCCGAATTGCACTTGAGAGATATTATGATTTTTTAATTCTGCCACTCAATACGCTCTTATGTTTCCTAAAAAAGTACCTGCTACAGGGTAAGCAGAGGAAGCCTAGTGTTAAGATAGCCCGCTTCCAACTTTCCGTCGAATTCTAGAGTAAATACTTCACTCTCAGCCTAATTTAAGATTTATTACATTCTCATCTACGCTCTATGATGTGTATTGTATATAAATAAACAAACATTCATGGGGTTAGTGTCTGTCGTTTCCTCGATCTGCTTCATTTAAAGCCGGAACCCAATCATTACGGGTGCGCGTTCAAAAGACCGACTGTTGGGAGTCGGAATTGAAATTATATTTTATTCTCGGTATTTTATTATTTGAGTGTCGCGGTGCACCGATTCTATGTCCACTCGCGGAAGTAATATTTTCATTTCCTCGCTATGATGACAAGGCGGCGCCGTTGAGTTCCGCAACTCAGCATGCAAAGCCTCTTGAATTCAGCGGAAAGTGGGAAGCAGAATTGTCTTAACACTGAGTTCCCAGGTTCCCTCTGCCTACCCTGCTATATGTGGGATACGGCGTGAAGTTAACAAAAATGCTGCGAGAGTTACGAAAGTTAAACTCGAATTTGGAGAGAACAAGCGAGATTGGTTAACAAATTACACTTGTAGATGCTTGTACTTAAGACGAACTAAGCTAAGGCACGCGGTGAGAGCTGGGCTCGTGTAACATTATAATCTTGTGTAGTCTCAGAAGCGACAAATTTCAAATAACAATTCATAGATTAATGTCTTTGCAGATTTCAATTACTAAAACGGATATTTTTCTGTTTATTATAAGATATTCTGATATTTAAAATTTCTTTAACTAATTCTGAATAGTTAAGGCATTTTTTAAATTAAAAATAAACAATGTGTAAAGAACACGAATGTTTGTCTTTTTCTTAATAACATATTTTTTGTACACACAATACTCATATAAGGCATGTCCACATAACAAGCTACACTATGTATGTGAAAGCAAATTCATATAAATGATCAATAAATTATTTTAAATATACTATACATTTATGTACACAATCTTTTGGTAAATCATTTTTAATTTTTCCTACAACTGAAAAAATATTATTAAAAGTAATGAAGTATGTGAATTACTTAAATTATAAAGTAATTTACAATTCTTTCTTTGTACAGTAAAAAGAAAATAAAAGTTTCGTACTTGTTAATTAAATATAATCAAAAGTCCGGAGTAATTGAGATAGGATGCTGTGTGTGTGTGTGATCAGTGTCGACGTCGGAGAGCTACAATTACCTTTAATTATATAACTTCATTTTAACTCATGTAAATAATAATGTGCTTTTACATCTTCATATGTCATCATTAAAAATATTCCGGATTGAATGAATAGTTTCACAGTCGTCGTTCAGTCTTTCTTTTTTTAATTAAACGTGTTTTAAATAAATATACAGTTTTATACTTTATTTTAAGTTATTTTCTCACGCTTAAATAAATAGTCTATTTTTTTTAAAATTTTGTAAATAGATAAAATTAAGCCACTATAAGGATTGAATGAAAAAAAATACATTTCTATAATGAAAGCTGTTCAATGTTCTTTTAAAAAAATTTCAAAGTTTATACAACAGTAGTAGAAAGCTTCTAACTAAAAGTAATTTTATTTTATTATCTCATTTAGTTTACTTAGCTTTTCTGGATCTACTCTTGACTATGAAACCTAATTACACAATTTACTTTATCTTTCGAGAATATTTTTAAGTATATGTAAGCCTGTGTATGAGTCTCTTGTAGGTTCTTGAGGGATTACCAACTGATTTCAATGTCAGTTTCAAACGATAATCGGATCTAAGAGCCTTTCGTAGCTTTAGTTTCGTTGCGACACATAATAATTGCTTAGGCTTAGCGTCACACGTGTCATTTAATGTATTTTAAACATTCGTCGCTAAACCCAGTCAAGTGGGAGTTAGACTCGTCTACTGAGGGGTTCCTTATCAATTTCATGACTCTAGGTAAACGGGGCGGGGAGTACCTTTATAAAAGTTGATAAATTTAAGTGCGCGCTTGTACTCTTTTTGTTTGAAATTAATTACAAATATAAGTATTTGAATATTATAAGTTCTCTCTTTTTACCAAATTTCATAATAGTAGATCCGTGAAAAGTACCTACAATTCATGAGTATTGATTACCCAGCGAACTTTTGTCTTTGGATTGCGTAGTACAAGCTTCATTTTTTCTATGCTTTAGGGTACGGTAGACCTGGATACTTGATATTTATTTTAGCTTGATATTTCCACATAATGTAGAGATAAACTGCCTTAACAGAGGAAAACATAGTGATCCTATAAGGGCCTAGTTTCTTCTTGTGAGGTATGGGTCCTTAAGACTAGAACCACAACTAATAAATCTTATTTAATGATTTCAATGCAGTTTTCACTATTCGTTATAAACATATAGATATTATATGTACAATAAAAAATTGTATGATCATTAATTATAAAAATACAATTAAAAAGATTTAAAAATAAAAGAAATGAGAAAAGCACGGGCTTTTTTAGCAATCATGGCTGGGTAATAGTGCGGGACTGTCCCACGCAGTATAAGTTGCATACTATTTTTAGAGTTTTGAGAGAATGTTGAATTTATGTTTGCTTATTTTTTATTTTAATCAGATTTTATTTTTTTAACAAATCTAAGCAAAAAAAGTGTTTTAACTAAAAATAAAAGCAGAACAAGTATTTTCGTTATTTACTTTGTACCTACCTACCTACCTGGCTGAAAGTGAAACAATAACAAGTTGGGAACAATAACAGTTGAGCTTTCATTGTTGGTACGAGTGCGTAACTTATGGCTGTGATACACGTGCTTTCTGCTTACATGAGAATTATATAGCAAATATAGATAGGACATTTTGAAAAAAATAGAGAGAGTAAGGAAGGATTTTTACACTTACAATTATTTCAATTATTTGGTCAATAGAATATTTGATATCAATGAGATTGATTCTTTTATTTAAGGCAGAAGGAACCTAGCCTACAACCTAGAATACAGTGCGTTCCCCAGTTTTTGGCAATTTTTTCGAGACATTAGGTATGGAGTGGCGAAACTCAACTTATTAAAATCACGACAATATTAAAATCTAGTACGACAACTAGAATATGGTGTAGCAATATGTAATTATACACTCAATAAAATATCTAAAAAAAAAATACTTCATACTTTTCCCGTATAACAGGTTAGGCAGAAAGAACCTGGCTTTAAATACTCTGTTCCCTAATTTCTGCCGAATTTTTGAGACTGCGTGTTGAGTGGCGAAATTCAACGCCACGTTTCATCTACCACAGTCTCAGATTATGCGGACTTTTAGATATACTGACTGTTAACCGTCGCGTTAACAGTCAGTATATCTAAAAGTATTTTTTAACATTTTTGTACTTGCTACAACAATTTGTATAAGTTTTAACTTACAAAAGCTCTACAAGTCAAGTAGCAACCACACACAAACAGTATTGAATGTAAATTAAAGGATATATTTTGAGCGGGTCATCAAACTCGCAGAACGTCGTCGTTCGCCGGCAAAAATAAAAAAAGCTGCGTTCACAGTCACAGGTGCTCGCGTCGCGGGGCATTGTGGCCGCAGCTCGCAGGCTTTACGAATGCGAGCCAAACTGGTTGGGCAAGGTACTTTAGTTCAGTAGACGCGGAGCTTTCGAGCGTCGCGGACGTGCCAGTGAGTGTTGTGAAAGTGGAGTGACTTTGACTTGACTTGGTATGCTATACACGTTGGCAATTTGATAATTGTAAGTTATTTTTTTTGTTTTATTATTACTTTTACTTTTTTTATATGTTGTTATGATGGAAAAAGTAGAATAGGTCTGGTTGTGGCTGCAATAGTTGTGAGTTCGAATAATAGATGTTACATTTATATTAAAATTAAAATTATTTAATAATTTCTTCGTAGGGTATGTCTTTTTAAAGGTGTAAGGTATATTTAAAATATGTATGTATAAATATTAATGTATGCTTGGTTTCATTCAATCATTATAAGTACTTAGAATTGAATATAAGAAAAAAAGTTTAACTTTTAATATGTTTAGTCATAAGATAGTCATATTTCTTTAAGTACTTTAATCTATTATTTGAATTATTTATAGGTGACATTTAGCCATAAAACAAGTAATGACCGGCGCACGAGTAACAGAGTACTAGTATAGAGTTACACGAGCTTTCACGTATTTGAAGAACATTAAAAACTTCATTGATATTATAAAAGTCAGTCAAATTTGAACTGTATATACTATAACAGTCATTAATTAATCCTTTTTTAATGTTCTTAGCAAAAAATAAACTTTTTTATTTAAAATATTATTTTTTTGGAAATTTCTACTATCAAGATAAACGCGGAGTTCAGTTCTGCTACTCGAAACGCAATATTTCGAACATGGGCCGGTTCATAGGAATGGAACCTTCTAACACTAGGATCCATTTATCTAACTACTATGAGTTGGAACTTATTTTATAATTTTTATTATATACCGACCTACCAATATGCAATCACTCAAAAGTGTTCAAATCAGTGACTTATTTTCAAATTTTTTTGTACTACATTCATTAGAAAAAAAAAGCTTGTATAAACAATAAGCTCGGGATTAACTATCTCATTCTAAAAGCGTTCTTTCAAATGTCTCACAGAAGCACCGGGCACCGGGCACGGGGTGGTCGCCAAATACTACTATTAATTGTTATATCTTTTTGTACTTTCTTCAGCATGTTCCGGCGTGAGATGCATTGTTTCCACTTTTTGTTTTTGTATTGTGCTTAAAAAACATGTGTTTAGGATTATGTTTTTAGAAATATTTAGTAAGTTATGGAACGTTGTTAAAATTTTACTATTTTGAATATTTCGTGCATGTATTTTCGAATATTTTGGATGTTTTTATTAATTTATTGAAAAAAACACGGTTTTTTGTAACCTCCTCTTTTGTAAAAAACTTGGTTGGGCTGTAAACGTGACGGTTGTGGGCTGGATTCCCACTCAGAGATTTGAATTGTTTTCAAATCTCTGTTTTCTGGTAATAAACCAAAATGCAGCGTTGACTTCCACCAATCAACACGCAAAACTTCAAAAATTGGGCAGTGGGGAACGGAGTGTTTAACACTAGTTTCCTTCGCCTACCTTACTAAAAGCGGTTTGAAGTTCAAAAATGTACCTATGTCTTGTAATTGTAATTAGTACACTTACATGCGGACGTGTCTTAAGGCATAAAAAAACAATAATTATGTATTCTAAGGTTTTAACTACGAAATGCTTAGACACCAGCTAAGTAATATCTTATGAATCATAAATAATGTATTTTAATGATTGTTGTCAGTGAACTTGACTCGACTTGGCTAATGTTTATGATGGGAAAATTCCTATGTTGAGTATTGTGTTATAAACGCAAGAAAATTTTTTAAAAGATGGCGCCAAATATATGAAAAATACACAATTTGTAGTATCTGTCAACATTTCTACATATAGCTATACTAATATTATAAAGCAGAAAAACTTCTTTAATTGAACACGCTAACCTCGACAAGAAATAGTTTGACTTAAAAAAATATTTTCGTGTTGGTTACCGCAAACAAAATGTTTTGGTATATTCAAAATATTCGTAAATTAGAGATAACGAACTTCATCATAATACTAGAAATGATAAAGCTCAAGTTTCGCTTTAAAACAAAGCTTTGCGCTAAAATATTCGAATGCCGGACTTAGTAACGTAGTCAACTTTTGTGGAAATAATAAAAAGGTTCTATAACTACGTTAAGTAGTTTTGTATGTACGAACTAAAATATGAATTATAGAATAGGGGATCCAGCGTGAGGCTAGTTACTAGGCGCGTAATATAACCAAAGCAAAGAAGTGAAAATAATACATTCCCCGTGACGAACGAACGCATAACCATCAAATTCACAGTCTCTTGCTGTTCTAAAATACTGCATAATATAAATGATTGACGCAAGTGTCGCTTAGTTGAAGTGTCAGATTACAAGTTGCGTTAAACCATTGCATTGTTTTAAACCAGAGTAAGTTTTGAAAAATGTTTATATTTCAATTATTTTTGTCTTCACCTAACAATCAATGTTTACAAATAGGCGAAAAAGAGTGTCTTATCACTTTTTTGCCCATTCCAAAAAATACAAAAATAAAAATTAAAAACGTGATTTTATAAAACAGAAACAAAACACAACCTTTTCAAACAAGTTTACATTACAACAAAAAGATACAAAGATCTCATATAATATTAATCAGTATTCTTTAACAAAAATATCAGGCTGTGTATTTCTGACAAACCGCGCTTATTGTTCCAAGTTGAAAACAATGCCTGTGATTAGCCGCCGAGTGTAGAGGGGGGGGGGGGGGGGGGAAGGGGGGGGAGGGAGGTAGTGGGTTCAATACACGAACGAGCGTAAAGCGTACCGTACCTATGGGTAATATGTCAAGGGATACGGATTTTTGATCTAAGGACTGTGGATTATTATTGTTTGTATGTTTAAGTGTAAATCGCTCTTGTTAGTTTCACGCTGTATCCAGCCTTTAACAAGGTAGGTAGAGAGAATGTAGAGTTAAGACACTTCTTCTCCGCTTTTCACCCAATTTGTGAGACATTGCGAGCTGTGCGCCGAAACTCAAGGCCGCGCTTTATTTAGGAAATAAAATAATTAAATAATATTTAATTGACGACAATCACGAGAAGGAAACGAACCCATAACCGTGTCGCTAACAGCTTAAATGTAGATGTAACATCATTTATACGTAATGCATCCCAAGTCCAGCTTTAACCGAACGTCACTCATAATACCGCGCAGAGCCGGGATGCCACTCACTAGTGTTTGCTTATCCCCAGTCCGTAGGTAGTCTAGACGTACTATATTACTATTTTCCATTTTGTCTCTGTTCCTTTAATATTCGATTAGTTCGACTAGTTCGATTTATGAGGGGGCAGAGAGAATACTGTTGGGGCACTATGATTTTCTACATTTGTTAACAATTTTGTATATTTTATGTTTAATGTCACGTTGATATTACAACCATATACTATTCAATTTTCAAGATTCGTGTTTTTCTGGCTGTCGTGGTGCAGTGGCAAAAACGTGCAACAGGAAGTATGTAGTGGGTTCTAATTATACTCAGGGAAATGAGATATTTTCAATATCCATTTCCTCGCCCTGATAACGAAGCAAAGCGTGGCGTAGAGTTTCACCACCAAACGCGCAACGTCATAAAAATTCAGCGGCAACTAGGCAACGAAAAAGAGAATAGAGTGTCCCCAAATTCCCTCTGCTTGCTATGTGTGCTGCTGCGTGAGGCTTTTTTTCATTAAAAATATAACTATCGCGTTTTTCTCCGCTCAGCTTGCAGGTAGAGAGAAATCTATAGTAAAACATTATGTTCTCTACTAAATTAGCATACAAGGTATAATACGAAGTAAATACATTGAATATATAAACTTCCGAGCTAGCCTCCACGTTTAAGTATATACCTATGTCACGTCCATCTTATAGTTGGACGTTCTTAATCCTTCAAAAGCCTAAGCTCGCTTTCAGTTGCTATTTGCTTATGTCAAAGCCAAAGCTAGAGCTCTAGGCATATATCTTCTTTTATATTATACAACATTAGACTGCGACTTCGTCCGCGTTGTCTAATGGAAATAACTATGTGATGTGTATGAGAATTTGTAATATTCGACTTCTAAGGGGTTGTTTTTAGGGTTGAAAGTATGTATGAAACTTCGTTACTACAAATGCTAGGAGTTTCAAATTTTGCATAGACGTCACTAGGACGTAGCCATGGAGACAGAAATTAATAATAACATTGTTCACGCGGGTGAAACCGCGAGAGGGCCGCTAGTACTATATATGAATATTACAAAGATTACATAAGTAATAATTATTCATTTTGTATTCGTATTTGCCGGGTGTCGTCCTCTGCGTCAGACCTTCCATGTTTTATTGCGTTTGTTTTTCTCTTATTTCATTTTGAGGGCATCCATAAAACGAGTTTCGTCAAACTTACATATAAGGCACGAATAGGCACTGATTTTCGTTGGCAAAAGATGGAAAATTTGTTAGCAATTTTTATGCCTTGTCTGTGCATACATGTGTCTATGTATTTTTTTTTCTAGCTTCACGCTCTATCCCGAATAAAGCCGGTATATACTATAGCACACTAATATTACGTGGGGAACGAACTGTCTTAACTCTAAGTACCCTCTGCCTTTTTCTTCTTCTATTCGTATATATTACTCAATGTATCTAAGATGGGCAGCGTATGAACAACAAATAATTAATATTTTCATCTCTTCGCTCTGGTAACGAGGCAAAGTGCGGCGTGGAGTTCCGCTAGACAATGCCACAAAATGCTTCTGGAGAAAGGCACTGTCTTCACACTAGGTTCACAAATTCCATCTGCCTATTCTACTATGCGCTTGTTCAATGATCCAAAATGCATTAAACAAGCTTTTAGTAACAACTGTATATTATCAAAAACATTTATTTTTAATGCTCACTTACTGTAGATAAACGTCTATTAAAATATGTATGAAGCGTCGTAAATACTTTGGATAAAACAAACTGAGATAAAACTAAAATGTACATGATTTATTGATGACCCTCCTTTTACTACTTTAGATTTGACTGATCTTGGACTTATGTAAGAAAGCTATAACACGCTGATTGATAGGAGATACTCGTATAGCCTTGAAACATTCGAGGCCAGGAGGTAAACGCGACGGATGTGAGTTCGATTCCCACTCTGGGGAACGAATCATTTTCATTTTCTCACTGTTGAAAAATACAAAGCGCGTCGTTGAATTTCGCCTTCGAACACGCAATATTGAAACTAATTTGTTTTTAAAAATTTTATAAATATATTTAGAGACAAACAAGTATATGGCGATCCGTCCTTATTTTAACGCTGCATCTCATCTTCTGAGGTTAATAAATATAATTTTGATTGAATCTATCAAATTAATTTTAAAGTTTGAACTTTAACGTCTTAAATTACTAAAAATAGTAAAATTAAAAAAAAAACGCCAACTTTATAGATGGCCAGAAGAAAAAAAATAGAATATTAAAATCAACCCTTTCTTAGAAACAGCCGAAATATTTTTGGATCATTGAGCAACAATCGCGTGTCTACAAGTTGTGCTTCCCAGAATATCTTGATTTAAAATATTCTTTTACTAGCGGACCCGCGCAGCTTCTCTTGCTTATTTAGAAGTAAATTCTAATAAACTTATACATACGAACACGTGTTCAATGAAAGATTTTTAAGAATGTAAATTTCAAATTTTATAAAAATCGGTGCCGATTTAAGAAAAATCCATACAAACTTAAAACCCCTATTTCATCCCTTTAGGGTTAAAATTTTTTAAAATCCCTTAGTGGATGTCCTGATTACGAAAGTAAACATCTGTCCAAATTTCACGTTTCTACGCACTGCGGTTACGGCTGTGCGTGCGTCTTACCTCAGTCAGTGAGGACAAGTCCTTATATATATAGATTATTGTTTGTTTTATAGACAGTGATGGTCATGAATTCCATTTCCACAGCATTTACGTTATCTTGTCGTCGTCGTCGTGGTGCATTTTCCACTCGGATTTTTTGAAAGTTCTGGTAAAGATAAAGCGCGGTGTTACTTTCCGCCACTCGATATTAAACGTCTCTAAAATTAAACCTAAATTCTTGAGTACCGTGGAAGTTATTACTTTCCAACTTCACTACAAATGCCTATTTGAGTTGAATGTATTCAACTCAATAAAATGTAATTGACAAGAGGCGTCGGTTCGATTTCCTTACATAACAATTTAATTATTGTAAAAAGTGCATGAACGCTCGCCGGTCTAACGTAATTGCTTAATCGTATGTCGGACTCTAATTGCTCAGCACCGGACTACATGTGGGTGATTTGAATTATTCGAATTTATTTAAAATTGTTACTTGAGGCAGTTTAATCAGTAGATCTGTAAATTTATCAAAGTAGAAGTAAAAGTTAGTTAATTTTTTTTTTATATATTATGTTATAATCTTAAGCATAATAAAGATATTCACAGGAAGACATTTTCTGCATTTTTTACTGTTATATAATGTAAAAGATCACTAAAACAGGAGTTCTCGAAATTTCTATGGGAACCTAATAAACATGCCAGTCTTGGCGCAGGGGCACACAAACCCGAGATTTTGATTTATATATTAAAGTGAACGTGAACAATGTATAGTAACGTTTGACAGCTACAGAGTAGATATAAACTAGTCGCTTCAAAAAGGAAACACCTAATTTGTCCACAACATCGAGTATCCGTCATTGTACTAGTCAGTGTCTCGATGTCCGACGAATGTGAGCTGGTGACGCCCACTCCGGCTCCCTTTACTTGTTTGTTGTGAAACCGTTTCATAGTTTATTTTGACACCACTCAAATACCAATCGAGGCGTTGTCCGGTTTAACACGAGATATTGAATGTTTTCATAAAACTTGGGTGGAGATAAATACTTGTTGATTACAGACAACGTCGTGACGCAGTGGCGCTGAGTGAGACTGTAAACGTGACAGTTATGTGTTTGATTCCCACTCGCTCTGGCAACAAGACAAAGAACGATGTTGAGTTTCGCCACTTGACATAAAAATTTATATATAAGTAACGGAGTGTCCCAATACTAGGTTCAATTTGCCATATAATTAAATTTACAAAACATTTGAGTGCCTTATCAAATTTAACATTGTAAGGTTTTTTAGATTATCGTACTGTAGAAATTTACGTAAACGTCTATTTATATAAACATTTCTAAAAAATTGGTAAACCGATTTTAATAGGAACACACACTGTGCACTCTGATCATTTTAGGTAATATAATTCTATATTTGACTCTTTTAGTTCTCAAGCCCTTTAGAAAAAGAATACATTTCTTGAATAAAAGTTTGATGGCAATATTGTAAAACATAGGGGGAGGGCCGTCTACGCCATGCGCTAGAGATGAAAACGATAAAAATAAACTTTATTGCCTTGTAAATATCCGTTCAAACAAATATAAAAATATGGCACGTCCCGTGACCGCCAGCTTGACACGCATGTTTACTGACTTGTATGATATTTAATATTTTTGAATGATATATGGAATTCAGTGTGAAGCTAAGAAATAGATATGTAGTAGTATTTCGGTAATCCAACTTCATTTTATAATATCGCGTGTTGCGGGATAAAGGGATTCATCCGTGTTTTTCATACCAAACTCTAAAAGGGACAGCGATATACTCCTGGCACTCTATCAACTTTATGGCATCGTCGACGACATTTGGTAATGAATACTATTTCGACTTCTGAGAAAGTGGGACAAGTTGTATAATATTATTTGTTTAAATCAATGTTACTTGTTACTTCAAACGTTCAGTCTAATGAAGCGGAATTAGACAAGTATAGTTGTTACAATTTTTACACCATTTTGTGTAAATAAATGCTATAAGTATTGTTATAATTCAATATCTTATAGTTATTTTTAGAAATGAAGCATTATTTTTAAGAAAATGTATTTATATTTTGGTCAAAATCTAGTTACAAAATTATCTAAACAATTAAAATAAAAATAAAGTAGGCACCTACTACGAATATATATAGGCCTTGCATAATAATCCTACGATAAGCTTAAGTTATCTAGATTTATTTTAGTCATTTATTTTACAAAACGTACCCCCCTGGGTTTCTTACGAGGAAACAGTTTATGCGCGACCACCAGCGTACCAGATATATACGGACTACCCTTAGTTTATTTTGTTACTTCTTTGAGATCCGGCTCGAAGGACCATAATAGTTTTAACAACTTCCTATTACAGTTTGGTTTATACGATGTTTTTAGAAATTATTGTTTGTTTTAGATGGAGGCCGTTGTGAGTCCAACACTTACCAGAGGGAAATAATTATATTCACTTTAAAGTATCAGAATCAAATCTATTATATGTTTTACTTACTTTGTTTACCGGATGGTTCGTATCTTTTTACTTATTTGTGTTTATATTCAATATAGTCTTTTCTGGTCTATTTTAATTTCAATTGAATATTACATCCTGTTCAAATTAACTGTTTTTGTTATGTTTAACGTAGAATGTTGTAATTTAATATTTAATTATATTACAGTTACTCCGGAACTTACCACCCACACGCATCGATAGAATGGAAAGCGCAAATTGTATTAAAATAATATACTTTGTATAAAGATTTCCCTAAAGCTTACGTGTATGCATAAATACATAATTCATACATTCTTCGCTTAGAATAGGTAATAAATGTAATAGCTTTAATTTTGCTCTCTTTTATCTCAAACATTCAGAGGAAACGAGCTACTAATAAAAAGTAATAAACGACTCTTTTCTTCAATTTACGTCCATTTCAAAGACATATAAGTGACATAACTCAACGCCGCGTGTTAAATAATCATACCCAGGAGATTAAAGCATTTACTTCCTTTCGAATATAAACAATCTTTGAGGCCGTCGTGGTGCAGCAACACAATGTTTTATTGTCAACACAAAGAACACAAGAAATCGATGCCCATTCGGGGCTGATTGTATTTGTTTTAAATACTCCGATCTGAAAGACAAAGCGCGGCGTGGCACTCCGCCGCTCAACACGCAATATCCTCGAAATTTCGGCGGTGCGTGGAGAACGAAGTGTCCTAATACTAAGTACCCTCTGTGTACGATGTTATACGGGGAACAGTTACGCTTTTCTTTTCATAATAGTTGTTTTTTTTAATAAGCAATATTTTATAAAACTACCACAACTATCATTTTCACTCAATCATTACGACCAAATACGTGTCAACTGCGCCATTCATATTTCTTTTAAAATATCAGCGAAGTAGGATAGGAGTCTCGGAGCCGCGCGCATTCAATAACAGCATTCCTCGTTTTGCAAACAATGTGAAATAGAATCTATTACGTTAGCGCTGTGTCGTATAGCGAGCTATATTTGGACTTTTAATCACTATTAACCCACCTGGTGATCACTTTATAAAAAATTAAAATTAAATTACCTAATAATCAAAATAATTGTGTATCAGATGAAACGTTAATTTTTATGAGAAAAGAAAACATATTAATCATTCTTTATTATTAAAAGCTAAAATATTATTAATATTGGTTTTAATATAAAATTATTTAAATTTACTGAAACGTTTATGTAAACTTTATTTCTTTCTCGGAGAGGTGCAGCTTGATGTGAAAATATTTTATATATTTTTTTAAATTTGTAAAGTCATTAATTTAATGAATAGCACAAAGTGATAATTGCACAAATCAATTTGCGTCCGTCACTCAACACTCAATGTCTTAAACATTCGACGGAAAGTGGGGAATAGAAATGTCTTAATGAGAATGAAGTGTCTTAACACTAGCTTTGTATAGCTTTAACTCTAGCATCAGTCTAAGATATTGTATTACACTGTATTGCGGTTCTACACAACGAATGTAAATGAAGTGAACACGTATGCAATCCTGTTTCATTGGGCTCTTTATATATTATACATATATAAGTACAGATCTGTGTACGTTGACGCGCCTGTGGCACAGTAGGACGAAGGCAGTGGCGTTAGTTATGTGATCGATCCCCTCTCTTGGATAATTATATTTAAAAGTTATATACAAATAAAGTAATGAATCGCGATGACAAGTCCTTCCTTTCTCGTTAGGCGGCAACAACTATACAGTACATATTTAAGTATTAGTTAGTACGATATACACTGAGGTCTACTACATACGGCATAAGAGCGAAACTAAGAAAATACTAACAATACTAAAAAAAATACAATTTCAGTAACTTTATATAAAATATCTATAAATTCTATGTATTATAGATAAAAACATAAACACTAGATGTTCCCTCTCGAATCACGATGTAAGTGTAAAAGCTTCATCTCGTACTTGTTTTTTCTTCTACAAGGTGCTAAAGTGCGATTTCATTTTGCTAAGAGCTTTCCAGGTGTTTAACCATCAATCCCGCATACGACGCTGTGCCTGCTACTGTATTGATTAGTTTTAAACAGTTAATTGTTCTAAAAGAAAAAAAGCTTTTATAAGAGATAGCAAAGGGACTTATCGTTATTTTGATTTAGATAAGTTCCCTGCTTGTGGATTGGTAGTGTGTATAATATAAACATAAAATTAATTATTAAACACTTACGCTGCCATGAGGCTGTGCGGCGCAGTGGCAAAAAGTAGGAATGTAAATACAATAGTAATGGAAGTGATTTCCATTTCCACTTCATTTCCTCTGATTACAAGACAAAACGCAGTGTTGAGTTCCGCCACTCAACTCCAATTAGGTGGAAATTGGAGTAAAGAGTGTGTTAATACTGGGTTCCCTCTTCCCACCTTGCTATGTAACCCACGGATACACCTTGAAGTTCCAAAATTAACTTAAAAATAAACAAGATCCACAAAATTTCACCCACATATTTATTATAAGCACAAATACAATACGAAAGCTTAAATCGATAGCATTCTTTAAACCAGTTGAGGTTTTAAATAAGAAAATAAATTTGGTGCGCTCAAGTCCCGCTCGTGTACCGTTAGCACGTAACTGTTCACACAATGGGTTGTAAATTTTATTAAAAAAAAGATTAATTATTTATGGAAATTTCTTTGTAACGCGTCCGAGATAATTATTGTACCACTTTTCCTTTGATAATTGATCATTTAAATTTATAAGCATATAATTTAATAAGGAGACGACCATGTGGACCAGTTGCCGTGGTGAACAGGTAGGGGATTTAATTCCTTCCCAAATTTAATAGAAAATATACGTTGTTCAAAAAAACACATTTTTCTTTCCTAAGTATAAAATAACACTTGAAAATTGTTAAAAAAATATTAATAAATAGTATATATACCTATAATTTAATCAATCTTTCTTGCCAAATGAAAATTCGAAATTTTTGGATAGCGATAATAATGAAATCTACTTGCAGAGACATCTGTAATAACACTAATAAATTGTAACAAGTAATAAGCATATTTACGTAGCTTGTTAGAAGTGGCTTATCAATAACGGCTACCAGTACAAATTCCGCTACGTGAAATACATACGTTTTTTAAAATAAATATGATATATTTAAAAAGATGCCTTAATATCTTTACTGAGTGAATTCAACGCCCTTCATTGTATTACCAGACAGGACAACAGAAATAATTTCCTCCAAGTGGATATCGAACCCACAACCATCGCGCTTACAATCAGATGCTATCTCTCAGCACCAGGTTAGTAATAACAGCTTAAAAACGGAATTTACATTTGAGGTCGTCCTGGCGCAGCAGCACAAGCGTGCGACTGTACGTGCGCATCGGTTGTGGGTTTAATTCGCTGCAGTGGCTTAAAAACTCATTTTTATATAACAAACATAAAGATATATTAAAGTTAGTTAAATAATTTGAAAATATATCCTAAGCTTTCTTTCCATTTCTAAGTCACGCTGTCCTCATTAGCATCACACGTTGGTCTACAGTGTACTACCCGTAGGTACGCGTGGGACGTCACCATAAGAACCGATTTATAATAACTTTATTACGTTTTTTTTGTTTCAACCTTCATTTACGCAATAACGACGTCGTGGCACAGCGGTACAGGTTTTCATTGTAAACGCAACAGGTGCGAATTCGATTTCCACTCGGGACAATGACAAAATTTACGTACCCGTTCTAGCAGGACAACTGTTTGAAATATTTAGTGGTTCGTAGGGAACCGAGGGTCCTTATACCTTATAAAAATGCACAAAATAAGCAAAGTCTAGTCTCTAGCTAGCTCTTCCCATAGAAAGAATTTCGTCACATTAATTTTTACTTTACTTTACAAATTTTATATAATCGTAAAATTAGTAGAAATGCCTTCTATATTACAATTATTGAAATAACGAGGAGGGGTCAGGGCCGCAGCTACGACCTGCACACAACCGGTTTACTTCTGTTCATACATTAGAATCCTATAAAGTTATATTACTTAATAATATATTCATAATATAAGTTTTATATAAACTCGTATCGTGTGGTAAATGAACACCGTGACTAAGACGACATGGTAAGCTAGTATAGTAGGAAGTAGAAACAAATCTATTATCAGGGACAGTAAAAAACTTAAAGGAAAAATCGACAAAGATATTTTATACACAGTGATTGCGAGTACAGAGATATAAGTACATTTTGTGTAATATTGGCCAACTTTTAAGTAAATTTCACCTGTGTGCGGCGTTAAGTTCCACTAGTTAACGTGCAATATCTCGCAAACTTTGTAGACTAATTTTGGTTTTTTGGTGATATATCTATAAATTTATATATTTTTTCTTTTACTTATACTGTAACTTCACACTTCTTGCCAAATTTGATTGTGCAGCGAATTTCATACTTACAATATGATACAAAAATGGCGCAGAGATATATTTAGATTGCGTTGACTTATATGTATTTTGTTCTGTGCTTCAAGGGATATTTGATATTAATTTCAGCTTGATAGACAGAAATACAATCATCAGTAGGTACGGAATACTAAAGATAATTAAAAAAAATTTAAATCATCTGAGCTGAATCCCGCACACAGCAGGGTAGGCGAACCTAGTGTTAAGACACTCCGTTCCCCACTTTCTGCCGAATTCTTAAAACATTGCGTGTTGAGTGGCAGAACTTAACGTCGCGCTTTGTCTCGACACCAAGTAAAGATAACTATACAAATTAATTTAACAGTTAGTTACAATGTACTTAACAGTTCAGTTAGAACTGTGAAGTAATAATATATAACTCGTCGGCTTCCTGTCATCACTACACTAGAGGCGCATGTTTATTTTTCTAATTGCTACTTTGAACGGAAGGGAGATTGTAAATCAATTATAATTCAATATATGATACTATGTTGGTCCAAACTTAGATCAGATATGATAGTTGTAGGGTTAAGTTGGAAGCTTTACTTAAAGTATTTTCTGTAGGAATATGAATGAAAAAAACATTTATTACTATTAAATATTTAAAATTATTAGTTTATAAAAATTTTGAATATGTATTTCAAAGGCCGTCATGGCGCCAGTGCCCATCCGTGGGCGACGGTTGTGGGTTCGATTCTCATCAGGGGTCTCAATGAAAATATTAAATACTCGCTCTGGTAACTAGATTAAATCACTGCATTGAGTTTCGTTACTCAACACGCAATGCGTCCAGAGTTCGACGGAAGGTGAGAAACGGAAGTGTCTAACGGGAACGGAATCGCACAATACTAAGTTACTAAATTTTAAATATGTGCAATACAGCGAATAGCTTAACTTAACCACTTTAACCTCAACAGCTAGTTTAATATATAAATGACATTGTTCCAGGCGGAGGAATTGAACACGCTCGTGGGAGATGCGTTCCGAATGGCGTTCGCGTCGCAGCTGCAACCTTCCGCGCCGCTCTGGGTATGGTACATTCATTCAATATAAACTTATTTACTTAATAAATATATATATTTTATAATAATATTTTAGACTATTGATATTTATTTGAAACTCTTTAACTGCATTATTCGCCTATATTTAGAAACCTACAAATTATATTATATTACAACAAGGTTTTTTTGCCTACTCTGTGAAAGGATAAACAGCGAACCTATTGTTTATTTATAGTTTCAAGGTAAAAAAAATATCAATGCGTAAGATTTATAAATAAGTATTGAATAGAGTGACTTAACACTACATATTATATGTATATTGTCTGTCTATACAAAAGGCAAATGCGCGGAAAATAACTCTTAAGATATTTATGCAGAAATTCCTTCACATCTTTTTACCGCTCAGGACTTATCTAGGGAAAAGTTGAGATGGATTTTAAAATGTTTTACAAAATTGCCTCTTGCATTTCAATTTGTCTGAGATATCTTGCTATTAGATTCGAAACATTTTAATGAAATTGATAGTATTTTTAGCAAAATATTGCAAATGTGATTTCTATGGAACTAACGTCTATAAAATATAATTTCATAGTATTAATAAAAAAGTTAAAAGAAATATAACGCAATCGCGGCGCAGTGGAATAACGTCTGCTATAAAGGTAATGGCTGTGGGTTATATTTCCACTTTGGGTAATAATATATTTTTATATTCCCATATAATATACAACTCTTTGAGGCGCAGGGCCACAAGCTTGTGACTATAAACACAACAGGTTGTAAGTTCGATTTCCACTCGAGGGAATAAGCAATTTCATATTTTAATTTCTTCCCTCTCGTGTAGACATAACAACATAACATCTAGACATAATCACATATCATCTGGTGTAAGTATTGTAGGCAAAGTGCGGCGTTGAGCCTTCAGAATTCGTCGGACAATTGGTTACGGAAGTGTTATAATGAAAACGGAGTATCTAAACACTATCTAAACACAATATACCTACATACATACACAAACATACGTGACAAAAACACCAAATAACAATACAAAAAGCATTTAAAAGACACTTGCTACATCGTAAGCAGTAAATCTATACCACAGTGGGTAGGTGCCCTTTAATTTGTGCTCGTTTAATTAAGTTGACTGCGGCTGAGAAAGTTAATGTTTCGAATTTATTTGTCCCCTTGAACAATGGAGAGCGGTGAGTTGACGCCAAATTAGAGTTGCTCTGCTGATTTGAGTAATTACTTCTTCATTAATTAATTGGAGTAAAAACGCTTGGAAACAATTAATTTTGTATTGTTCAATGTTTTAACACGGTTTTATGATAGTCTTGTGTTATTTTTAAATTTTTGTGTGTAGTGTGTTATTGTGGGGTATTTAAAAAGTTTTTACACTTTAATATGTATTTAAGATGTACCCGCACGTATCAGGATAGGCAGAGAGAGCCTAGTGTTCTGATAATCCGTTCCCATTAAGTCACTTCTGATCCCCACTTTCCGGCGGAAAGTTATCATTCAATATAGCTAAAACAGTCAGAAAAAAGAGAACGGAGTGTCCCTATAGGGCTCACTGCCTAGGGTAGGCTACATGCAAAAGGCGTAAGTAAAAAATTAAATATAATATTCGCAAGTATACGCACGTACAAAGCGTAACGTTTAAAGTTAACCATCGTCTTATTTACGGTTATCGGGTTCCCGCGTAGTTCAACAAACTAAACAATCGTGAGAAACTTATAAAGGTTTTTGTACAATAGGCGTTGCAATTCTATTTAGGAGTGAGGATCTGGGAACCTCGTGTTAAGGCATCAGGCACTATGGCGTGTTCACATAAACTGTCATTTACATATTATTGATGATACTATAAAGATGATTAATTAGTTTACTTAAGTTGAGAATAGCTTATAAATCCATACACAGAAATTTAACCGTCGTGGCGCAGGGGCACAGTGGCTTATTGTATTCGCGACGGTTATGTGTTCGATTACTGGGGCGAATGAATTATGTTTAATTCCTTGGCCTGATAAAGAAGATAAAGCGCGGCGTTTGGTTCCGCCACTTCTTCTTGACACACTGGTCTTGAGGATTAGGCGGTGCGTGGGGAAAGGATAATCTTAACACTAACTTTCCTTTCCTCTATTTACCCTAAACGGCACAAGATTGACAAGCTACATAATTACCTATCTTGACTTACCTATTTTTATATGAAAGTCTATTCTAATAAATGACTTAATTCAGAATTCCCCAGAATACGCAAGGTGTAGGCGTTATATAATTAATTAATTCTAAATATACACTTTGTTTGATAACCAATATGAAAGGTCAACAGTGCGGGAGTCAGGTCTCGTGTGCAGAGCCACCAAACAGGAGCTAGCGACTCATACCTAAGCTGCTGCTGCTTGCTGTCTAAAGCATAGGTGATAGCGTGTTTAAAATTAGCTCAATATTTGTTGAACGATTGAAGTATTTTTTTTGCTCGCATTTTATCCTGCAAGTCAGGTTTGTGGAGGTAACTTAATCTCAAATATCCCACCTTGCTTTCCGTCTGAATTAATTAAAATTCCATGTTTAAGGAATACTCTAATCAAAATTTATTGAATATTTTAGAGTTATACGAGTTTTTCTTTTATTGACATGTGTTTAGAAAGTTAGTTTCATATATTTTCATTTTTAGTTACTTTATAAAGACGCAACGTAAGATACATTTTGTTCTGTGATATATGCCCATATTTAAACAATATTAGTTATATTAGTACTTGATGTTTTGTATTTATTTATACACAAATAATACCTTCCCATAAAACAAGTTCTTAATCTTTATTTTTCATTTACAATGTATGATTCCAAAATGTCATTCAATTTGCAATTCCAGTGGTTTCGTATAATACGACGCCAGAATCAAATTACTTCAAGTTTAAATACACGTGATTAAATACAAATTTAGTAGCATTAAATTACATGTCACTTCACGTCTTGAAATGATTTACGTACAAAATATACTTTTTTTTTATATTGTATTCCTTTTTTATATACTTTAGTATTATTTATATATTAATAAATAAATATATTTTAAATTTGATAATGTAATATACGGTAGACTAGATCAATAAAGGCTAGGTATAAATAACATTACTGGTGGCAAGAAGGTGTGATTTGATTTTTAGTGGGCTACACAAATAAGCAAATGTTAAACATCAACAACGCAAATACCTAATTCTTTAAGCTTGTACCACACAACAATCGCAATAACCGCATGCCTTGATCACCCGATCCCGAACATTTAGGTAAATGAGGAACGCTGATAGAAAACGTGACCCCCCCCCCCCCCGGTGTCGTCTGACGTCGACGTCGGGGACGGCCGCGTACTTGTACGTAAGACGATTGCTCTATTGATTGCTGCTACCATTAACCATTCACATGTTTTGTGCTGTGATTTGTATGGGCTAGATACAGTATAAGTAACTATTAAATTGGTTTTATATTTGCATTTATAATAATGAATGGTTTGAATTATTTATGATTTTTTGTTAATAAAAAGTAATAAAAAGTGAACATGGAGGAAGACGTTATTAATATTGTTGTTTTATTTCCTGTGTCTAGTATCAAGACAAAGCACGGCGTTACGTTATGCCATTTAATACACAATGTCTCGAAATTTGGACTGAAAGTTGAAAACGATGTGTCTATAACACACAGGTTCCTTCAGTCTACCTTTCTTTACGCGGATATTTATAGAAGAAAAAAACTACTTAGAAAGGAGGGTAATAAATTTATTTCCTATACAAATGTTTTCATTAAGGATAAAGAACAAGTGGATTACTACACAATATTCCGACTACAACGTTAAAAAGAAAAATTACAAGTAAAAAAAAAACAATATCGACCTCTACCTATATTAGGAAAAAACGTGATAATAAAAAAATAATTTAAACACGCAAAAGGTAACAAAAACGAACGTGAATATAATACAGAAGTATCATCTTCCCGTGGCCGGCTCAGCCGGGGCCGTATTTAACATGCGGACGAAGTTCCAAACAACAATAAGCCTGAAGACAATTCACACGCAATGGTTATCGATTTCTAAAATATTTATTTTGTTTTCCTTCACGCTGTATACCGATATAGCAGCAAAGGGAATCTGAGAACCTAGTGTTAATACACTCCGTTCTCTATTAAGACATTTCCGTTCCTCATCTTCCAATTAATTCTCGAAGCATTGTGTGTTGTGTGGCCAATTTTATTTTACAGATGGATAATAATTAATTATTGTAATATCTTACGAAATACCTCTAAATTCGAGCTTTAACTTCGTTTTATGGCTCAGTTATCACTTCAAATTGTACCTGAGGAACGTTTTTTTTTATTTAATGTTCGTCGTAGCGCAGTAGAACACTTAGAGGAAAAACTATAACATGTACTAGTGTACAGGAATGGACAAGAGGTCCAGGTGGGCGTCGAACTATATAAAGTGTTTAAATCGATGGTCCCTGGGTAAAGTATCGAAAGTGAAAAAATGCTATTTTTAACTACTAACGAGTGTAGTTTTAATGAGATTTTTTCAAAACTTCAAACAAATAGGTACTTATGCGTTTTTTTAAAATGTATGTAATCGAAAACTACCCTCGTTAGTAGTTCAATGCAGTTATAAAAGAAAATTACAATTTATGCATTTCTTTGCACAAATTGTGTTGGTATATTTCTAAGCAGTTCTTCATACACGTTGCCGTCGTCTCCTCGGCACACAGCGCACGTTACTTAACTGGCTCGGTTACATTTTTAGGTTCCTCGTAGTTTTGAAAACCCCAAATCAACATAGGAAACGAAGGTCATATTTGGCAGTTGTATTTCAAGTTTAAAACTTTATTTAATCAATGATATTTACTGTGTAAGTGTGTAGTGTAATAATAGTATTAAATAATATAAAAAGTAACTTCGAAAGAAAGCAAGTTCACTAATAATATAAAAAGAGCTTAACGCTTTTACCTGCATTGGACAGGCGGAGGGAATCTAAGACATTCTGTTGCCCACTTAAACTCACTCATTTTTCGAGACATGCGCGTTAAGTGGTGGAACTAGATGTCTCGCTTTGTCTTATTTATCAGAGGGAGGAAAATGAAGCTAATCCATTCTCCCGAGACATCGAATCCACAACCATCGCATTTAAAATCAGTCTCTGTTTGGCTGCTCATTATTAATATGTAAAAAATATAACCATCATTTAAATTTAAATAATTTTACAAAATACTTTATGAAAATATTGTAAGCGCTTTAATATATCACAGGCACTGTCTCTGTCCCGGGGGACGGAACTCATTCTGCATTGCCTCTTCCACACGTTAACTGGCTTAACCGTTATAAACTATTCAAAAAGTAAATTATTCATAATACTTTAAAGTTTTCCTTACAAAAGTGCTTAAATATTTATTTGTACATGTATTTGTTTGATAGCAAAATTTTTGTCACCAGTAGAACAAGTAGACAGAAAAAAATAAGAAATCACTCTGTTTCGACTTAAATAAATATTTAATTACCTCGAATGGGGATCAAACCCACAACCCCCTGCGCCACGGCTAGCCTAGACTGTGACATTCAAAGGTTATACATTAAATATGATAACTTTCAGTCCAATCATAAGTCAAAGTAATAATAGTAATAACTATTATTACATAAGCCACAAGACTTGGCAACATTCTCGAACTTGCTATTTTTTACTTTACCTATATATATACGTATTGAAATATTGTTATTTTATTGAAAAATAATAATTAATAGCTACCTCATATCGGAACACACGCGTGGTTGGTTCCCATAAAGCTCCGACCATTAAACCGATAAAGACTGAAACTGTTAGCCTTGGCTAATGCCTTTACTTATATATAGTATATTTGACCTAAAATATTACCTCTATCCACGTAATATATGACCAAACGAACTTACTTGAACTAGAGTTACATCATTATTATTGTAATAAGATTTTTTTGTTAGCATATGACTAACTTGACAGTGGTGTTGCATACTACTGTATGGAAACCTTAAACAAAATACCATTATTTCTCTCATAATTGCACAATAAAAAGCGCATTGAATCCAGCGCAGCAAATTCGTAAAGTTTATTATCCATGCGGGCGCTGTTCCTACTTTTTTGTTGATTTCGTTTAGAGCCGTCCGTCGCGACGGGTTTTTTGTCCACTTGATTGATGACCTGTACCCTTGAGGGCCTGTTGCCAAAATAACATTTTAAATACCTGCTTTTTAAATAAATAAAAAAATATTCCTATCTCTGAGTGATCTTTTCATCTCTGTCTAGGTATTTCATTATGTTTTCCATTTTATGGCTTTTCACATTTTAGTGAGAAATTATTAATTGTGTAATTTTCTGGTGTGAAATAAGGAGTTTTTATGTTTTATGTTATGATAAAGACATTACTAGACCTTTGACATATTTTATTGACACTGACAAAGTCCACTGATCTGTTGTAGAGTATATTTTAGGCTTCAGACATCTCACTTCTCCTCATATGGCAAGGTAAGCAGGGTGAATAGTGTTAGCACTCACTGTTTTTTATTTTTCGCCTTATTACGAAACGTTCCGTGTTGAATGGCTCATTGCCACACCAGAATGAAGAATTATAAATAATTGAATTATTAACTGAGTGAAGGTCGTACCCACAACCACCGTTTACAGTTAGACGTTATCCCAGTGACGCACACCGTGATGGCAGCTATGATATATCTATACTAATGTTATAAAACCAAAAAGATTGCCTGAAAGGTGATCGCGGAAGCTAATAGTTAGAAATATATTTTTTCTATTAGATAGTTTATTTATCAAAGAAAGGGTTAAGTGTATATTATATGAAATGAATTATTTTGTTGTTGGGATTACTTGGTTTTGTTGGGATATATATAATACTATACGAGCACATGTAACGGGCAGGCTTACGAAATCAAGAACAAAACAAAACACGTTGATTTGTTCGTCGCCGGATATTATTACCAATGTATTCTGTCACGCCACTCGCTGCACGCACGCGTTTAGCAAGACCTTTTTAAGAAGATATCGAGGCAGAGAGCGGCGTTGATACATATAATATAACTAGCGGACGCGCGCAGCTTCGCTTGCGTATTTAGGGGGTGAATTCTAAAAAACCATGAAACACATGTTCAATTAAATATTTTTAAGAGTCTAAATTTCAAATTTTATAATAATCGGTGGCGTTTTAAAGATTTTTCCATACAAACTTTCAACCCCTTATTTGCACCCTTAGGGGGTGAATTCTAAAGAACTATGAAACACATGTTCAATTAAATATTTTTAAGAGTCAAAATTTCAAATTTTATAATAATCGGTGGCGTTTTAAAGATGTTTCCATACAAACTTTCAACCCCTTTATTTGCACCCTTAGGGAGAGAATTCTAGAAAACGATGAAATACGTATTCAATTAAATGCTTTTAAAAATCTAAATTTCAAATTTTATAAATATCGGTGCCGATTTAAATTTTTTTCCATACAAACTTTCAACGCCTATTTCTCCCCTTTAGGGTTAAAATTTTTCAAAATCCCTTCTTAGTGGATGTCCAGATTACGAAAGTAAACATCTGTCCAAATTTCACGTTTCTACGCACAGCGGTTACGGCTGTGCGTGCGTCTTACCTCAGTCAGTGAGGACAAGTCCTTTTATATATATAGAAGACTAGCGGCCCGCTCGCGGTTACACCCGCGTGAACTATGTTATTATTAATTTCTGTCTCCATGACTACGTCCTAGTGACGTCTATGCAAAATTTTAGACTCGTAGCATTTGTAGTAACGAAGTTTCATACAAACTTTCGGCCCCCAAAACAACCCCTTAGAAGTCGAATATTGCAAATTCCCGTCTTAGCGAGCACCTACGTCCTATAAGTAACTCCTATGCAAAATTTGAGATTCCTAGCACATGTAGTTTCTGAGATTTCGTGATGAGTGAGTGACCTTTCGATTTTATATATATAGATAAAGGAGCACAAGTTCTATGTCACATAAAAGGTATCAACATTTGTAATATTAGATTAACATCAGTAGACAACAAATAAATGTAATTGTTAACTAAATATCTGACTCTTATTTTGTTGGCTTAAGATAGATTGTCCTATAACTTTTCGAGGGCAGTTAGTGAAATATTTTCAATGGCACTGTTCGTACCGTCCAGGTCGTCGGTTCACATTCCAGTCGCGGAATGCAACACTGATTTATAATGCGGATACTTTCGGAAGCGGACGTGAGCCGAGTGGGCAATTCATAAAATATTCGAGCGACATATTTATAGAGTGTAGTTCTATGTAAATGTATCAGTATGTTTGGCTGGCTTTACAAAATTATGTTTTAAGATACATTTTAAGATAATCTTATTGTTATATTTTATTTTTATGTTTTATTGTATAACATACTCGCTCTGATAACAAAAACCTATAGGTCGTAAGTTACATCAAAATAAGCAGAAGTGTTATTTTAATAACATGAGTATGTATAATTTGGAAAGTTTTCAAAGTCATACATTATCATAAAAGGGAGAAAGATTAAAAATCACTCTTAGTTATGACATTCTCCCTAAACGATATACTTAATACAGGCGTCCCTCGTATAACACGGTACTTATACAACACGGTTTCGATATTACACGGTCCAAGAATTGCGACTAATATAACACGGTTTCGATACTACACGATACGAGAAATGATATTAGTATAACACGATTTTGAAAAATATGCATTTTAAATTTGAACTTTTTTTTCGTTCAATAAGCTGTTTCTATTTGTTTTATACTATGTAATTATTATTATTAGTCTTTGAATATATTTTATTTTTGTATTTTTTAATTTTTGTATTTCATCATAAAATTGAATTTAATTTATTTTTCTTAATAAAAACATCAAGGTAACTTCCTTTTTTATTTATGTAGTACTTGGAACGAAATTTCAGCTATCATAAAACTTTACACCTTAAGATTTGGTTTCGATATAACACGGTACGCATTGCCTTTATTTGTATGATTTCAAAGTCTCGTATAACACGGTTTCGATATAACACGAGACAAGGTCTCGATACTACACGGTGTACAGTATGGTATACCTGGTTTCGTATAACACGGTTTCGATATAGCACGGTACGAATTAACCGTGTTATACGAGGGATGCCTGTATTTATATACTAATATCGATTTTGTGTTATTTTGATATTTATTTTGCAGAAATCATCGTTACTCGTACAAAGGTAACTTAAGTAAAAATTATCAAATTCGCTACATCCAAAGACACCACTAAACAATATCTCAGAAACGAATGTTTCAAATAGGTATCTGTCAAAGATATACCAAAGTATTGAGGAAAGCTTGCATTCCAAAGCGTTTTCTGTTTACGACGGGAAGCGCCGTGATAAACTAGTGTTTACTCCAAATATAAACTGTCTTCGAATACAATCGAAAATAGTTTCTATTATTTGTAAATTAGAATTCAAACTCAATTCAATTTCCAGCTAAGTTATTAGAGCTATTAAGGAAATCATTATGAATAGATATTCTGTACTGAAAATGGACTTTCGTTTATTGAATTTTATGATAGTAATTTTGCCGCAATCGTGAGTGAGCACGCGATGGTTGTCAAACCCAATGGGCTCCCGCCCATTGGGCTTATTTTATATTTTTATTACTGTCTGTCGATCGCTTGGGATACTTTTTTTTATTACTACATACTACTATATTTTAATGTGTAAATTTTTCTTCGCCATTTTCACGCATCTTTTATATATAACTTATATATAATTAGTACGGAGTTCCAAGTGACAAGCGGAACCGTTTTTAATTTTCCTCTCAATTTCGAAAGCGGATAAATAGAAAAATATTGAATTATTTATTTTTTTATTTCCCCGCTTACGTGCTATGTCTTAAAGGGAATCTCTTAACTTCTTCGCGTTTGCTGTCAAACGCTGTAAGTTAGACACGTTTTTAAAGATTTCTTACGTGATTACAATGTTCTGTATTACAGAGCAAAGAGCTAAGCGGCACATGCGCGCGCGCTCCGGACTCTCTCCCCGGCCTGACGCATCACTACCCGCACTGCTTGGACAGGTGGGTGGTATTAGTTAACAATTTGGCATTTTATAAGGTAAACGAATATTTTTTCAGTATTGAGCCTAAAGAAAAGTATGTATTATTAAATTATTATTATTTAAATAACATTCAATAGAAGCTCTCTTGCCAAGTGATAATTCTAAGTAATTATCTTTGGGTTTTCATACTATAAATTTGAAAGAATATTTTTTAGAATTAAAAATATTATAATTAAATTAAAAATAATTTTAAAACATTACAGATCACCACCACAATGCGATATAATGGGCGGTACGAACGAAGCGAGCGAGCCAAGCGAAGCGAGCGAGGCGAGTCCCACTTCTTCAGAAGACTGGAACTCTCCGACAGAATTAAGCTGCTATCGGAGACTTGGGGAGAGATTAGAGAAAATGGAGAGACCACCACTAATGAAGAGATTAGCGTTAGGACTGAGTGGAGCGTTGTTGCAGCCGTCTGATGATGACGCAACTCCACTTGTCACTGATACTCCTACTACGTGAGTTCTTTTTTCTGCCTTCATTGCATTATTTGTATATTATTTTTATTTAGCCAAAATAAATAATAAAATGACGTGTCTTTCTTGTGGTCTTTGGGGATTAATGCGTCATTTCAGTAATTGAGCTTAATATTGAAGTATTTTTAGTTTTAGCTGAAATATGCTTATATCAATATTGTAATACTATACAATGTAATTTTTATGTTCTAATGTTTTTTGTACGTGATACACGATGTATTTATTTGTCCTGTATTTTATAGATAAAGTATGAGTTGTCTATTGACAAAGCTAGTAACGTAGACACTCTCATAAGAACACACAAACAAGGCTATTCTACTCTTCTTCGCTTTATGTCAGTGTGGAAATGTGGAATTTACTTCTTGAATGGCAAAACCTGTTTTCTAAACAAGTAATTTCCCCAAAGTATTCCACACCTATCACATTTGTTCTAAACTACTTGAAGCTGATTTTTTAAAACATTCATTAAGTTATAATTACTTTCCAGTCCGACAAATGTCCCTCTATGTCTCAACGGGGGGTATATAAACGAGGCCTCAGAGGCGGAGCGCGCGCGCGACAGCAACCGCGCCAGAGACGTACTCACTGACGACGGAGAGTTTAGGAAATGTAACAATGTCAATGGGTAAGCTAATGACAGCAAATGTACGCTTAGGAAAATGACAAAATATTTATCATTTTTATAGTTATTCTGATATTTAGTGATTGAATTGAATTGAATTCTTGATATATGGCGTTTCGAGCGTGCCAGTTGAGCACAATTCATTTCGCCAATGTCACGTTGTATGGAAAACACACGAAGGAAATTGACCGGTAATAAAAAAGATTAATATACACAATTATAGAATAAATTTAGTGATTTCGTATCCACGCTTACACAATTGACATTTGATCACAATGTAAATGTGAAATAATCTGTGATGTGTGATCAGTGTGTTAGCGATAACAACACACAACAACAAACATGGATGCTGTTTGTTGTTGTTATCGTATAAGTATTGTATAAGTACAAATATTGTATAAGTATTCTATATTGTATACCTATATGAAGTAATATACTAATATATTTTCCCAGTAGACCGAGTACCGGCAGCGTGGGCACGTCATCGTCCTCGGGCGAGTCGTCGTGCGTGTCCGGCAACAACAACCCGCGCCCGCTCGAGCCCGAGCTGCGGCACGCGCCCTGGTTCCAGCAGGGGATACCCAGAGAGGTATGCAATACCTAAGATAGTTTCGTCCCTGTCCCCGTACTAGTCACGAACACTTGGGACAAAGGCCTTTGCGTCCGAACCTACTGCTGCGCTCATAAAAGTAACTGTAGAGGCTACAAAAAAGAGACAGACAGACAGACTTCCACTAAGGCAGTCGTTCTGAATCCTGCGAAAACCGCAAAAGCTGGCAAGAGCTGGGAGGTGATAGTAATAGGCCTGTAGTTAGATGAATCGCAACCATCGCCTTTTTTCGGGTTCTGGTGGATCCCGAAAAAAGTCACTTCCATGAATCTGGTCCGACTGAGTAAGAGTGCAGAAACAAACGTGTTAGCACTAAAGGAAAGATGCCATCTGGCCCGCTCGACTTGTGGATGTCCAAAGAGCCTGCCTGACAGCTTTTTGGTTGAACTTAACCTCAAGCATTGAGCTCTGGCACTGTGGAATGGTCGATGGTGTTGTTCCTTGGTCATCAAGTCAAGTTCGAGGCAAAGAGTTTTCTTTGCCACGAACTTGGCTTTAGATGATGATGATTCTCCTGGGCATCGGCTTTCTCTTTCGCCGTATGGACCAAGATGGATCATTTCCCGTGCGTAATGCACAAACTTACCAATAGCAAATTATTCAAAGTCGAATTAATTAAATAATATCGAATTTAAATAGTTTCGTGTTTGATTTTCATTTGAAAAAAGTGAACGAAATAAACAATAATTTGTATAATTGATAACAAAAACAGATAGCCCTGGAGGTGCTATCGGCGCAGTCCCCGGGCGCGTTCCTGGTGCGCGCCAGCACCACGCAGGCGGACTGCCTCGCGCTGTCGCTGCGCGTGCCGCGCGACTTCGCGCCCATGGGCATCGCGCACTACCTCATACTGCGGACCGGCAAGGGGTACAAGATTAAGGTACATTATAAACAGAATTGTTTGTATGATATCTCAGGTACTACAGGCGGACCAATTTCTGAGAAATTCCGATTTGTATTGTATAGTGCATTTATTGAGGAAGGTTAATGGTTTTTATGTAACCCGTTATAACTGCAGGCGGAGTTACACATAAAATACGTCATATGTACAAAACTGTTCTAATGGTGTCTTCCAGGGTTTCACAAAGGAGTTCACGTCCCTGTCGGCGCTGGTGACGCACCACAGTGTGATGCCGGAGCTGCTGCCGGTGCCGCTGCGCCTGCCGCGCGCTCCCCCCCGCCGCCGCGACGCGCCCGAGCGCCTCGCCGCCGTGCCGCCCGCGCCCGCGCCCTACCGCGCGCAGCTCGACGTGTAGTATGATGCTGATAATGAAGAAGATGAAACGGAAATCATCATTTTATTAGAGGACTATTAAATCTTAAGAAAGCAACTTGTTTTGAAGAAGTAGATATATTACAACTTGAATGCAATATATACGTATACATTTCTTCTTGCATCAATGAAGTTTGCTAAATTTAAAAAGAAATAAAGAATAAAATTAAATGAGCAAAATATTGAAAACCCCTTTTTATGAACTTGAGAAAAACAGATTCGTCCTTTTTTATATGTGTACCAAAACTATACTAAATTTAATTTAGTTCAAATTTTTTGACAAAATAATTATTAGTTAAATTTAAATAAAATTGTATAAAAGGAGAACACGTGGACATGAAAAAAGTAGCATAATTATTTTGAATAATATTGCGAGTGTCTGAATGAGTACGATGATTGTTTGTGGGTTCAATCCCCACTTGGAGGAATAATATCCCCGTTTCACAAATTGCGGCGTTGAGTTCCGCAGTTTATGAAACGGTAAAGAGACAACATTATGTCTAACCACTCTTTCAAAAAAGTGTGTAAAAAAATAATATTGAAAATATATAAAAAAACAATAGCTTAGTCGTTGCGAAGTCACTAAATTATTGTTATTATCAGCTAAGGTAGGTTTTTATAAATATAATATTGTGATAATGATTATTAATTACTAGTTACGTGTAATTATGTATAAATAAATAAATGAATGTGTAAAAAGTGTAGTTTGTGTTTAAAAGTAGTTTAGTTATCGCTATTTTTGTGTTATGTGTTTTTTTTATTTCAGTTATTTTTCTAGTCGTTAATATTTGTTTTGAAATTCGCTTAATGTAACTTTAAGTTATAATTTAAAATGATTAGACGCCAGTTTAAAAAAAATAGTATGTAATAAATTGTTTGAAAAAAACCAGGAGAATTGTCTTGTAACTGTGTAATATTTTCCCTTTTGATTTAAATTATTATTTATTTACTTAATACTAGATATGACAACTTGAGATTATTTGCTCCAGAGTAAAAATTCTTTTTTATTTTTATTTTAAATTCAAACGAATTTGTTTAAAATGGTCCATAAAAAATGATATAGGTACACAGCTAATGTAAAATATCGATAAAGATTAAAAGGCACATTCTTATAAAGTTTTTGTCTATAAAAGGGAAAGTGTTACAAAAATACTTTTTTATTTTCAAATACATTAAATTATTTTAATGTTGATCTTCTAAAACATACTTTATGTGATGTATGGTGCATTTATCATATTAATTGTTGCGAATCGAAATTATATATTAAAAGAAGGTTCATAAAAAAACACGTCAAGAAACCTTCTAGTGGCTTACACAGTGAATACAATAAAAGCTGAAATGACGATGATGAGAACTTTTAAAATTTTATTCATACTTCGGTACTGAACCAAATTTAAAAAAAAATAGTTGTTGTGGGTTATTCATACGATACGGTAACGAGACGGACTATATATGTATCATGTTATAGTTATTTCAATATCTAATAATAAAAAAAAATAGAAAACAAGCAGATTAAAAAGTATTCTAAGCAAAATATAAACGATAAATATATTTTAAAGATAAATATCTTTTGTATTTTTTCAACATTGATGTTTCATACATTATTGGATACGACATACCTACAGTATCATCTGAAATGAATGTCATCGAAATATAAACTAGGTCTTATTGTATTCACTATCATTAAAACACTGCCTTAGAAATCTTTATATACAGAGTTACATTAGAATTAGCCTGTTGATGTTTATTGATTATATATATTGAAAACCAGGCTGTATTTGCAATGTAATGAAAATGTTATGAAAATTTTATGTAATTGCAAAGAAAGGGACATCTATGAACTTCAAAATATATGTCTCTAAAAGAACAATAGACACTTTTCTCTTCTAACAACTATCGACCATTAATAAGTTATAAGTTTACTTAAACAATACTTCACAGAACTCAACTCATACTCGGTTCGCGTGAAGTTGACAAAAGATTAATTTTATATTTAAATATACTTATCCTACTTAATATACTTAATATGTTACTGCTATGTCTATATCTGCCTATATTGTTTGCCCACTGTTACAATACAGTGTCATCAAAATGAGTTGCAGTAGCAGTTGTCAAACAATGTCGCGAGGGCATTGTTCAACGTGGAACCCTAAAAGCTAAGTTTATTTGTAACCGAAGTGAACTGTATACATTTGCCATTAATTTATTCATTAATAAATGAGATGATGATTACATTGGTTTTTTATGTGTACCGCCCGATAAGTCTAGTATTAAACGTATAGAAGTGGTCGATGAAGAGACATTTATCGTAATTTTTTTAAAATATCTAACTTAAAAGTAATTATCAAATAAAATGCCTAAATAACGTGATGCCTTAGCAACGTGTTAAGTACATCTAATATATAAAGTTACATACATTTTATACATAAAAAGCCATTTAATAAATTTTAACTATTTTTAAATATCTGTCAATTCCTTATATTCTACATGTGCTCTCTAGAATTCCTTGGATATCTATATCGCAAACTACTTAAGTGATTCTGTAATTTGGACTGATCCCTAATATGCAATATATTTCATTTAAATCTAATAAGATTATCGTGATTCGACTTTTAGGTTCCGAGTTTATATCACCTATATGTATATATTGAATTTTCAATTTCAACAATATCGTACAAAATTATAACCTCTTTTTTTGTATTCCATTAAGAGGTGAATAACGCTGATTAACTGAATTATTGTGTTGCGTTTGTTATATACAAGTGTTTTACACTAGATTCGTTCTGGCTACTTGTTGCATGAGCGATATAGCTTTATATAACATCGACTTCATTAAAAAATAAATAAATTTTTCGTGAAATATTTTAATTTTGATCTGGACATTTCAGTTTGTTTACTTACGTAATGGTACTCGACATGAGTGCCATTACCGTCAAAAATATTTTTGTGTTTTACACAAAACACCGCCATCTGCTGATATTTTTGCGAATTAATTATTGTCTACGGAATATTTAAGACAAGAGGAGCTTTTAAAAAAACCCTATACTATACTACACTGAACAATTTCAATACATCAATAATAGATGTCGCTGTAAATAAAAAAGGTTATTATATTTTATTCAAATTACTATTAACAGATAAGATAAAAAAAAAACATTTTTTTGAAATTATATAAAAATTGGTATATTTCTACTAAAAAAAACAATTTCTTCATATTTTAAAATAACTTCATATTTTTATCTAACATATTTACAAATAAACGAATTATGTGTACCGTTTATCTTAATTAATTAAACCAAGAAAATTGTTAAAATCAATACATAAAAAAAATCATTAAATTATTTAAACATAATTTTACATAAGTACATAAAAGATTTCGTTTCATTTTCTGCTTAAGGCATCTTTCACATGAAGAATTAAGTAGGTACTAATTTTTAAATACTTAATGCTCTTTCACAATCACCACTGCACAGTGCTGCTGTTTACTAACTCAGAATATTCTCTTTCAAAGGAGACTTACATTCTAAGCATATTTAATTCAGCATGAAAATTCGCTACTTGAGATTAAATCTTCATAAGATTTAGTTTAACGTTTAAATGAAAATACGACTTTTTGCTATTTTTTTTACCTACTCAGTAATATATAAATATTATTTTGTTGGTTTAAGTTGGTTTGGAGTGCTCATGCCGCTATTTTATTTTAACCTGTGAGATCTTTTCTACATATAGCTGAGTACGAAAGCCAGGACTAATATAATGACAAAACTCTGCGTTCCATATTTTCCGCTTGTTAAGAAACAACAATAAACGAACGAACAAATAAACAAACTCATCCGCTTTATTATAATAAAGTAGACTGAGAGCGGTGGATGGATAAAATTATAGTTCGTATAATAAAATATACATACTAGGTATGTCTTATATTTTTGATATTAAAGAAGCTCAATAAATCTTCTTTGATCTTTAACACATAAATGTATCAATTTTACTTCTTCATATGTACAATACTACTAAAGTCTAAAATATAAGATTTCATACAGCAACATCTAGGAACCAACTGGACATACAACATAAAATTAATATATTCTCATCAATATTAGCGTGGAAACTCAATATAATAACGTTTTGCTCCAAAATTAGCTTCAATGTTATTACAGACTGCCGCCTTAATGGACGCGCTAACACCACACGGCGTTAAGTCAGTAGTCCTCTTAGGAATATGTTCCTCTGGAAGGAAACACTTGCTGTAAATCATTTGATTCAACATCTGAATATCATCTTAGCCCAAGAAATACTAGGGCCACTCTACATTTCTAATAGATTAAGCGTTCTTGGATAATAAATTTAGTAAAGGGGCAAGCATTTTAGTATTAAGATATTCGCGAGTGATTCCTGATACCAAGTTTAACCCATATAGACCCGCCGTGCCCAAATGGGTACACCTACAATAGTACCCTTGTTTTTTTTATATTTTTATTTTTATGCAGTTTATGTCTAGAATTGTAAAGATAAGTAGTATATCCTTATGTTGTAGCCGTAAAACCCAATAAAAATTTTTTTACAATCGTTCATTTCGTGCCTTTTGTAAAGCTGTTTCACGAAATCTGTGAAGGCAAAATGTAAGTATATTTATTTTTAAATTTTTCTTCTAAATACATTTGTTTTGATACAAAACATACTTAAGTACTTAGTATTCTATGTAATATAATTACATTTGATTAGAAAAGAAGAGTGGTAATAGGACAAATTCAACTTTTACGATGCTGTCCCCAATTAGGGCCAATGGGCACATCAGAGGTCAATTTTTATTTTTTTATATGCATGTCCATCCAAAGTTCATAATGACTCTTAGGATATTTAGTGGTCGCAATGAATATAAGGGTCTTCAAGAAGCAATCGCAGTTGTAATTATTGAAGAAAAAGACTTCGGAGAGGTATATTTAGTTGCGCTGCCTCTAAAACCAGGTGTGGTAATCGACGAAGAAGAAGATGTAGATATACAAAGCACTGCTAATCTGCCTGCTTACTAATAGAACCATTTATCAACCTTTTGCTAAGAGACGTAGAGGAACCGTAATCTTGAGCAACCCCGTTGGTGTAAAAGTGATCCAACTACGACTAATATACAAGGTCGTCTTGAGAAATTTAAGAATTGTTAAAAGATGAAACTCAGCAGTAAAGGATATGAAAAAAAAAACCGAGCCGATTTTGATTACTGCTTTTACCAAGTTAACTAAATTTTATTAGTGCGAAGGTTTTACAGTGTGGTATGGGAGGGGTTGATCAGGCTGATCAATCTTTTTACCTATATAGCAATGCTGTACGTGGCAAAAAATGGTGATGGGTTTTATCCACACATACATAGGATCTTGCTGTTGCAAATTCGCGGCACCTGCACTTGCTAACTAATATAAACAGGATAAATTAGCTTGATTTTTTCGTTACATCGCTCGTCACGATTTAAGAGACGAAAACATCAACGTATTTATGCGACCAGCAGCTTCTGCAGTACCAAGTCTGCAGCACCACGGGGTAGACCACTACTCCCAAAAATTTTGCTAGCAACTGAGACGTGCAATGTGCCATAAAAAAAACGCGTTGATAGAATAAAAAGTGTTATAAAACATTTCGTGTCGCAAAAATAGTTTCGAAAATTTAGATACTATATGTGCCCATTGGCCCCATTTAAGGACGGCATTTTTTTTATATTTAAATAAAAAAAAAATATTTTTTTTTTACGTTTTTTATTTTCTTACATCGATATCTATCAATTATTACCGAAAAAACCTTTGATTTACTGCTAGTTTGGCTATGGGTCTAAATGGGTTAATAGAATCTTACGCACGAAGTGCTTGAGTCGAAATTTGATTAGACCAGAGTCGGTGTCGTAATAACCTTTGAATTTGTAATATCTAACTCTACCGAGCGCGAGGTGAAGTCTGCGCAGTAATTGTATCGCACAAGGAATTCAGATGAAAATTACTATTCGTTTCTTGTTCGCCTTTTGTTGTGTTTTTTACTTGTAATCTCTATACATAATAAAACAATAAAATATATTTTTTTAATTTCTTGTCTGTCTGTCGGTCTGTATTTCTGTATGTATGGTCGCGCTAATTTCTGAAAGTACTGAACCGATTTACTTAAAACTTTCATCTTTGCTTTATTATAACTTAACTTAACATCTAAAGTTTGTTCATCAAAATAGATTCATTAAAAAAAAGTTATCGGCATTAGAAGAACTCAAGGCATGAGTTTGCCTGCAAATATATAGTAATCCATATCTATACTTATACTGATATTAAATCTGTGTTTGTTTTTGATAAATCTGTATTTTTAACCGACTTTCAAAACAAGGAGGAGGTTCCCAATTAATTATTTTCGATTCGATATTCGATTAATTATTTTGGATTCGATTTCGATATTGGATTATTCGATTTGATTTCGGTATGTTTTGTAATATGCAATCATTACAAAGTATAATTTAGCTAAGATATTATAGTTTATGAAATGTACCTATACAGCACTACCGATAAATAACTGACTGAAATACTATTAAATAATATTAAATAAATAAAAAGCGGACGAAACCGTGTGGGACTTACTAGTTTTTAATAAAATTCAATTCGCCGTGGTAAAGTTCACAGGTCTTTTTATCAAGACCAATGTTATCAAATATTAAGACGGGTACTGCCGGTACTAATGACGTTAGCAGACGCCCACTTTGCTGAAGGCATTTGCATGCATAAGTTGTGGCACGGGGCGAAATGGTACTTATTTTCATGAAAAAAAAAATAGTTTTACGCTTTAGATTGATTGTCAATTAAGTTTTCTTCTTAACGTCCAATGTCTGTAGAATGGGTGGCCAGTGGAGAAATATTTTGTTAAAATGTGGCAGATCAATGAAGAATAAAAAGAATTTTAAAAAATCCATAATTACATGTAGATACAAATGATATAGGTATGGTAAATAGTACGCAGGGAAAGTAAAGTTAAATTACTCGACGGAGTGCAGATACCCTTTATAGACATTGCGTCTTGAGTGGCGTAACACAACCTCACATTTTATCTTGTTAGTGGAGTGGTGAAAGTATTTTCCTGAAATGGAACCCACAACCATCGTGCTTACACTCAGTTGGTGTCCCGCGGTATGATATCAGCTTAATAAGGCAGAAAATAACTGATGATATTTAAATTTTGAACCTGAACAAAAGCAGCTAAATATTATAAAATCAAATAATCCTTTTGTCGTTTCACAATTCACACACAATTAAGAGCCTTTGTTCAAAACAATAAGATTTAATATGAGAGTAGGAGATTGTTAAAACTGCAAAGTGGGCTAACGATCGGAAACCCATTATCGAGGGATTCGGGATGGAACCTACAATCAATTAAAATAAACCTGAAGGCTTGAGGGAGATGTGGAACTGGTTATGATGACATATTTTTTTATTTATTCGTACCTATATGTTTTTTTTGGATAGCGTCTGACTGTAAATTATAGCTGTGGATTCGATTAACGCTTGTGACTATATTTAAAATTTCTAAAAGAGTATTTTTTTTCCTTTGTGTGGAATGATACTTTAAAAAATATTTAATAACTTATAAATACAAGCAATGCTGCTTGCTTCAAGTAAAGTTTAACAAAATACTATTTAGATAGTAACAGTTGATTCGTGAATTAAGTGCTATTTTTTTACCATTGATTAAGCAGTTGGGCGCGCGCCAGCCTTCATACGCCTCAGACGCTATTTGGTAGATAACGTTACTTGATTGACTTCATTTGATTTACGAGTTCCGGGAGCTCCTCCTCGTGTACTTATACACACGTGAAGTTACTTAGCGGGAACATGATGAAGTAGTTTAACATCCAAGTACATTTACATGGCGATGATTATGCCTTTAAATATAAGCGGTAAGTAGTTTCTGACACTTCCCAATTGTTCTCAAGTGAAAATCGGTGTCGCACTTTGTCTTGTTACTAGCGCGACGAAATGAAAATAATTCGTTGCTTCGAGGAAAAATTGAACCCACAACCGTATGGTTTACAGTCGGATGATAGCGATCGGTATGTGATTACGTAGTAAAGGAAAATCCATTAGGATAAATACATATTTTTAAAAAAATTTCAAGTAAAGTTACTTATAATTAATTATCAATAGAAATCTTTCGTTGAATCAAAACTAAACAAAACATTCGAAAGCAATTATCCCTTATTCTTACTTCCCTAAGACGCGACTCCTTTGTGCTCTATCAAATTCAATTATGGAAACATATTTGATAATAGGCTTTTAATATGAGAACAGGTGACGCTAACGACGCGACTAATTAACGGATGTACCAACGATTAAATAGAATAAACTTGTGATAAGAAATTTAATTTACGTTGTTCAAGTTGGAAGTTTTAAGTACCTATTAATAGTACCTAAGGGCGGTTTATCTTATACTAGGATATTTTGAAAATTATTTGTAAAATTTGGTTGGTTATTTTAGTATAAATTGTAATTAACATTTCTTGCAGAAACTTCACCACAAAAATGGACTATATGTTGTTCCATAACCTTGTCTATCGGGCAGTGAAAGTTAGTTTAGTTATAAACTCAGTTCAGCCGCGACAAAAAGAAAGACAGACATCATATACCTATGTGTTTTAGTATCGTGTCTATAACTTAAACTAGTACATACTGTATGTTACACTATCATTAATCGAAATAATGTTTTAATCCCGCGTGTTCATGTTGGCGTCTGTTGTTCGCAGTGAAACTAAGTCAAGGGTGTGTCAGCTGAACGAACCAACAGCCAAAACGACTTTGGCATGGATGTAAACTTCGAAAATATTTCATTCTTTACTAGCCAAATGAGATATTTTTTCTTTAACTGATTTTATTAAATATCAGCTTTACGCAATTTTTGGAGGCATTGCGTGTTGAGTGGTGGAACTTAACGCAAATTTTAAGAAATAATAATTCATTCCTCCGAGTGGGAATCGAATCCACAACCGTCACATTTACAGTCAGTTGCTGTACCCGGCCTCACGACGGTATCTATAACTTGATAGTTTAACATTTAAATCCATTAAATTGAAAGAGCGGGTATTCACTGTTCTGCAAATGCTATGATATCAGCCAAAGTTTATTCAAAATCCGCTTTATAATACCTTAAATACACACTCACAAGACTACCTCGTACGAGTACACTTCCGAAGTGATTTAAGGGATAAACTGTCAAAAGTTACAGTTGGAGTGAAAATGACAATTGTTCATGTTTATAAAGACAGTCTTTAGGTTTAAGATAACGTTCATTCGTTGTTAAAGTGTGTAAGTTGTTTTGTTTGTGTTAACAGTTAAAACTTTTAATAGTATCACGCTGTATTCCGCATATAGCAGAGTAGGAAGAGGGAATCCAGTGTTAAGACACTCCGTTCCCCCCTTTCCACCGAATTTTCGAAGCATTACGTGTTGAGTGACAGGACTCACAGCCCGGGAAGGAAAAAATGAAAATCCATCCATCCATCCATCAGCCTTTTAAGGTCCACTGCTGGACATAGGCCTCCCCCAATGCTCGCCACTCCGTCCGGTCCTGCGCCCTTTGAATCCAGCGGGTTCCCGCTGTCCTCTTAAGGTCGTCGGTCCACCTGGTTGGAGGGCGGCCTGTACTCCTTTTGCCGAGACGTGGTCGCCATTCGAGGACCTTTCTTCCCCATCGGTTGTCGGTCCTCCTGACAATATGGCCTGCCCATTGCCACTTTAGTTTGCAGATTTTGAGAGCTATGTCGGTAACCTGCGTTCGTCTACGGATTTCATCATTTCGAATTCTGTCGCGTAGAGAAATACCAAGCACTCTCTCCATCGCTCGCTGAGCGACTTTGAGCCTGTGGATAAGGCTTGCGGTGAAAGACCACGTCTCAGCGCCATACGTTAACACTGGCAACACACACTGATTAAACATTTTTGACTTCAGGCACTGAGGTATACTGGACGAGAAGATTTTTTGCAGTTTCCCAAACGCTGCCCAGCCGAGTTGGATTCTACGAGTGACCTCTCTCTGAAAGTTGGACTTACCCATTCGGATCACTTGTCCCACTTGTCAAATGAAAATATTAACAAAGAAATAATTCAGTCTCCTTGAGTGGGATCAAAGGAGGAGGAATTTCAATTTCAGGATTTTTCTAGAAGAGTAAATTTAATTTTTTAAAAATTATAATATAAGTACATAACGTAGGCAAAAATAATGTAATCGTAAAGAAATATATACGTATTATAAATAATTAGCTTTATGTATCAATGCTCAAAGTATATTCGTCGTAGTAAGTAGGCCGTCGTGGTGCAGCGACTGTAAATGCAGCACTTATAGATTCGATTCCTTTTCGAAGAAATAAATAATTTTCATTTACTTAGTCTGGTAACAAGACAAAGCGGTGTTAAATTCCGCCGCTCAACACGCTATGCCCCGAAATTTGGAAAACGTAGTCTCAACTCATACAGAATACACCGTTAAGGTGAAAAAAAATATTACAATTAAAAGCTTAACACAAAAAACTTTCACAGAGGAGAAAAACTCTAACAATTCAACATGTGAATACACAATCTGTCGATGCATTGTAAATATAGTGAACCAATGCTCTGGCGTCGACTTCTACGAGGACTCTCGAGGCGGGGAATTTCCCACGTTTACGTTTCAGAATACAAGAAATGGAATTGGTATATAGTTTTACCATGTTTATAATAAAAGTATGGGAAATTTTGTGAAGTTAATATATTTTTTTGATAATAATATTGATACAGAATCAAAGCAATTTTACTTTTAAAGGCAAATACATTAAAACGTTAAACCATTTCATAACTAATATAACATGTAGTATTATTGAAGTGAGCGCCAGTACAGTGGTCGGACGTCGGCGCCCGACTTGCTTACAAAAAGACACTGGGCGCGTCGGTAATGGGTGTAGTCACGGTAATTAGTTTCGGAAGGAAAGTGTAAAACTCTGACTCTGGAACTGATGTGATCTAAACGGTTAATTTATTAAATGAAATAATTAATAATAATTGTAATTATTTCGTAGCAAAGGGAACCTAGTATTAGGATTCTTCGTCCTCCACTTTTGCCTAATTATAGTATCCAATTTTTCACTCATTTTTACTCATTTCTTTACGGAACTTAACAAGTAGAGGAGTGGAAAAAATTAAATAATCAAACTCACGACCGTTGCGAGTATTTACAGACACTGTCATACATATGTGTCTATAATTGTAAATAACTGCCTATTGTGGTGCTACAATAGTTCACAGCTCATATCAATATACAATAAAACAATTAATTAATAAAGTGACAGATTAAACAAAAAGATACAAGAAGGTAGGCCATTCAAAATAAAGAAGGCACAACTAAGCTGCATAATTGCGTTGATTCTCTAAAAGCATCTGCGGTCCTCAGTCGCATTAAACGCTAATTTTATTAAGAGTCGCTAGAACAACATGTTGCTAAGAGGAACATTTCTTTAATTAAAAAAAAAGAGAAACGACCACACTCCTCCCCGCTCCTTCTATATTATTGTATTAATCTTCTTTCATAATTTGCATTGGAAAATGTTTATTTTTTTATCTCATTCGAGTTTTACGATGGTTGTGAATGTGATTGTTTTCTTTATTTTTAATGGGTAAATATAAAAGCAATGTCCTGTATAGAACGTTTCTTGTTTAGGCCCGTACTTATAAACCAAGTCATGAATGAAAACGGCGTCTCAAAACTGGTTTATAAATACGGGTTTAATGATGAAACTCAATACTAGGACCTCGCCAACGTACTGGCGTCAAGGTACTAGCACACACTTTATTTTTATTTCAGTTACTATAACGGAAATTGACTTTATTGGAGACATTCCACTTATTTTGCAAAAATAACAATAACAATTTTCAATTTAAATTTGAGGGAATCTTTAAATAAAACTTTAACCCACTCACAGCCAACGTGTATATTTGAAATTTGACATTTAATTTTTATACAGCTTAGGTGTCTAATAATTGCATATAAAGGACGCCAATCTTTAATGTGTTTATAAAGATTTTTTCAACTTCAAGCTTAGTCCCGCAAGTATGCATAGTAGTATACATTGGGAACTTGGAAACTTAGTGTTAAGACACTCCGTTCCCGTTAAGACACTACCATTCCCCAGAGGGAGGAGATGAAACCATTAAATATTTCATTCTCCCGAGTGAGAATGGAACCCACAACCTGCCGCGCTTACAGTCGTTTGTAATTTAATAAACAAATTAACGTTGTAATTTTCAAAAGGTGTGAAGAAGCTAAGCAAAGCCGGTATAATTTATTATTGACAGTTCCCACTCCGCGGGATACGTCCATATATTACAACCCTCGGAGAATGTTGGAATGAAACTTATAGTGATGGGGTTGATATTAACATTGACAGTGTTATGTGTTACAGAGACATTATTTTTTTATTGTTTAGAACAGTTTTTTCAAGTACATTTTTACTCCTACAGCATGAATTTTAAAGTGGCAGAATTTAAAGTTGCTTTTTATTTTGTTACCATAGCGATGAAATGAAACACAACTCATTTCCCGGAGTGGAAATTGAACCCGCAACCATTGCGTTTATTTTCACATGATGTTTCACTGCGCTACGATGTCCTCACGTTATTTAGTTAATATATTTAGGATTCCCATAAGTGAAAAGTGCTATAGACGAGCCAGTAAAACTATAAAGTACTCTATGCAGGTAGGTGTTACCATTTACTCTATCATATTTAGGTGTCTAGACTACATTTATTACTTTTTTACTTTGATTTCCAAAGCAAAAAGTAATACATTTTGTCACTTTATCAGAGGTCGCTGTGGCGCAGTGGAAAATATATGCGTAACTTCAGGCGACGGTTGTGGGTGTGAGTTTTACTGGAGGAAATGAATTATTATTATTTCAAGAACAATAAGCTAAAGCACGTTGTTGAGTTCCGCCTCTCGAAATGCAATGCCTGTGTCTCGAAAAATTGAACGACGGAGTGTCTTAACATTAGGTTCCTTTGTCTACTCGACCGAATTTTCTGGATGGATGCTAATAAATACAGGCCGTATATTGTACAACATGAGGCTAAAAAATTACACTTTTATTAACAAAACAAAAAACACCTAGTATTTTTTTGCAAAAAATACTTTGACAATAGAAATTACTTCGCCAATTTAAACTCTCGAGTGACCGATTTAAGGATAACGATCTCCACTTGCCTAAGTAAGTATGGAATTCAAAGAGGTGATATAAAAACTTTTATAATAAACTTTCATAATAATGCTCTCGGCGCTAACCTTAGGATGAGTGCTTATACTCACAAACCTTTATTTATTTTCCGTTAAAGTTCCGTTCCGTTAAGATAAACTGAACTCATATGTTCAAAAAAATACATTTAAGTATTTTTTAGTTTGTAAGTTTAGTTCGAATTAATTCTCTTTAAAGCTTTATAAAGCTTTTAGTGACTTAACAAAGGCTTAGCTAATTGTAGAAAACAAAGTGTGAACTGAACGCGATATTCTTGTAGTTTCGATAAATTTTATTAAATTATTCTGTAAATAAAGTGCAGCGTTTGGTTACGAGACTTAAGACGCAATCTATAAAACGAGTGCATCATGGAAAATAGACGAGAAGAAGAAAAATTAAAACTATAGGTATTGAATGAATTTGTAAACATTTCTAATATTCAACGAACGCATAAATACCAGATGTTTACTCAAATGACAGCGCAAAAAGTATCCTCAACTCGACAGTAAAGTAACTAGATACCTTCACATTTTACAGGTAAAAAAAGACACGAAATACGTACAATAAGTCGTGTCTCCGCCATGTTTTTGCTAAAGCCAGTGGCTTTTCAACAGACCATTCTGAAAAGCGAATTCGAGCTCGCGGCTCGCGGCTGACCACATTGTATTAAGCTTGGCTTGTTTTGGGCAAACTTTATTTACAAATCAATAAATTAATATATAGATATTATAAAATTAGTTAAACATTTCATATTTAAATTTTTTCGCACTGGTGTCGAGGCAAAGTGCGGCGTTGAGTCCCGCCACTCAAATTTTAAGAAACAATTTCTTAAATTTTAACTAACAATTATTAAAAAGAAGAAAAAAGAAAATAGAAAATTTTAAGTCTTTGGTTTGATGTATATAAAAATATGTATAACTCAAGAGAGACTTGACTTGACTCTAATAATATTATAAAAATAGGCGTTAAATATTTATAATTCTTGTTTCATACACGTTCACTCCATTATTTCTCTATTCAAATTTAAGCAACCACATGAACTCGTGAAACAGAAATGTTAAACTTAAACTTAATATTTTAAATAATAAAAACGTATAATTCTCGAAACACGCTAAGAAATAGTACCTACAACCTGAAGCTGAAACTCATAAAATATGGTGAAAATTTATTTTAAGCTGTAGTTCCAACTTTTAAAGCGTCCTCACGAATGTAAGGCACGTTCATTTCCAGCTATAACTCCTGACTCCGCCGGTACTGTATAAGGGACTGTACAAGTTCGTTCGCTGTGTGCATATCATTATTTCAATGAATATATATTTGGGATATGGTGAGTTGCAGGTTTGATAACAATTTCAAATTTTATATTTGAAATGATAGAACTTGTTAAACAATGGGCGGTGTTGCATTACACCGAGGAGGGTTCCTCATATCTTTACAATAAGAAGGAAAAAACAGTGTTATGTTACTAATTTCTTTTTCTTTGTATGAAAATATGGAAAAATCCAAATTATTTTATAAGTAAAATTCTCTACAGCAGTGACGAACAGCAGAGATATGTTATTTAAACTGATTCTTGAATAATGAGTGTGATGAGACCCTTTGTCTTATAAAATCATATCCATACCTATATTATAAATTCGAAAGTAACTCTGTCTGTCTGTCTTTTACGCAATCAGGGCCAAACCCGTAATCCAATTGTAATAAAATATTCATATAGAGATACTTGAGGGTCTAGTAATGAACATAGGTTACTCTTTTTTCTCATATTTGTAATATTGCCGATATATACCAATATATTAAAATACTTATTAATTTGACATGTAATTTATTTCGCCACGTTAGCGTCTCTACACTTGCAGAGTTAAGAATTGTTTTAAGAAAACGTCACCCAAAATGAGCTTGCTAACGCATACATGGCGTGTGCCGACACAACCTTATGACACACATAAAAACAATGTATTAGAAAAATATTTACTTAGCAACACATAATCTTAGAAGAAGTAATGAAACAAAGAAAATGCCACCGACTTATCCCGGAAATACAACTTACGACATACAACTACCACGAGTAAGTCCGGTATAAACACTACTTTATATAGAGATGATCTCAATTTAAAAAAAGTATTTTTAGATGCACGTTGTAACCTGTATATAACACAGTAGATAGAGGGAACCTACCAGGCATCGGATGTTGAACGACGGAACCTAACGCCGCGTTTGGTTTTGTTTCCAGAGTGAGGAAATGAAAATATTTTATAGTTCGTTCTCTTGCTGCTACCTAAACAATAGTTTATATAGAGCTGTACTAGATCTCAATTTTAAAAAGTTTACGAGATTTTTCAAACAACGTACCTAAGTTTAGACAGACCGCTAACCATTCAGAAAGGTGACTTGAAAAATGGTGCTGGTCTCAACCCATTTCTTAGTTGTAAGCTTGACTAATTGCTTGCAGGTTCTTAAGAACGGTATAGAAGGCGTTAGTGAGTTGAAATTTTCAATTTAACTTGTACAAACTTGAACATTGTTGTACAACTTTTCTGTGAGTATATACTATACTATAGTTGAGAGATTTTAATTGTTAAACTATTTCTTTATGAATTCACATATCAAATGAATTGTGCTGATATTATATAACAATTGATAAAATAGATCGGATAGTGAAGAAATACTCAACTTAACGGTCTTACTTCTACATTGTTTGAAAATCCTCAGTCCATGTGTTGATTGAGAAGTGATCATTTATTTTGCAAACCATGTGAAATATTCCCCATTCCTTTTCTTTTAACTTTTAGAGATATTGCGTGTTTGAGTATCAAGAATATAAAAAAAAAACAAATGTCAAGGAAATAAAAATAAATTGTTTCTCGAGTGGAGACCGAACCTACAACGCGCCACGACAACCTCATAACACATTTAATCGTAGGAAGATATTAGAACCTGTCACCTATGTCTTTGTATATATAATTAATTTCTTTAATAGAATTCAAATTCTGTCAGACGCAATAACTCTTAGTGATAAAGTAATCTCAGCTGGTAAAAGAGAGCGGGAACAATCGGACAGCTATATTGGATTTCTCTGAATACATAAACATGGCACATGGGGCCTCGAATAAATAATATTTCGAGATATTACCACTTAAAACTTTTAAAAGAATAAAGCTTTTAAGAAATGTATTATTATTTAATAATTGTTTGATTAAAATTGTATTAAATAAATCTTTCTACTTAAAAGGTACTTTAGTGGTATATTTGGGAAGTATGTTTCGTATACACGTACGATACGAAAAGGACGTGGAAAGCCCTATTTCTGCCGGTAACAGGGTTGACGGCCCCTTAACTGCATTGAAGAGACGGCGAAACATCAGCACATCTGCGCGTGTAGCCATACACGATGCAATGTTGGTTCGTATGATATGCGGAGTCAGTTAAGTAGGCCGAATCAGCAATGAAGACATACGCAGAATGGCAAGTTCTAGTGGCGATGTCACGGTGAGAATGAAGATCGGGCTCAGGTGGTTTGGGCATGTCGAGCAAACGATTGATGAAAGAATGGGAGGTTGAGTGGTAAGAGAGACAGGCGGAGACCTCGGATGACCTTTGCAAATACAGTGTCGATGGTACTGTAGGAAGTTATGTAAAACACATGAGGTCCTCTCGGAGGGTATACATAAAGAAGTTGATGACAATGGACGAGGAAAAAGAGGTATGTCGAGACCGTATCGCTTGGCATTACATTCTACTTCACTTACTAATCACAGGAAGTACTTGGTTTGAATTGAAAAACTTTTTACGTGTTCGATGGTCTATTAGGATAATTTGATAAATGCTATAATATAACGCCGCTGCCGATAATACATTTTAAATAAAATTATAAAATATATCAAGAATAAAGGAGTTTAGTGATGAAATAAACAAGTAGCTCAGATTTACAAATTCATTGCAAAACTTGTAAGTTAAAAAACAAAGACATACTTTGAACTTTAAAGTTAAAAATTAAATATACCTGCGTTTCAAATATATTCATTATTCAAACTTAGACTGTAGGTAAGCTCGGACTTTTCTTTAACTTTAAACTTAAATATTCTATTTAACTCACAATGCAATAACAGTTCAAGTACAAAAAAAAATTTTTTAAACCTTATTTTATTTTCAAGCTGTTCTTAGCCGATGCTAGGAACGGTTTGAAAATAAAACAAAGTTATAACGCTTTATATAGCAGTATTTTTCTAATTATGTGTTGTAATTAAATGCTTTACGTTTATAGTAACTTTTGTAGTAGAAGCAGCAGATTATACTTCTGGGAAAGTAGCTGGGTACCTTATGGATTTGTGTCACACAAATTAAAATAGTATCGAGTGTTATTTATTTTTTGTAAATAATAAAAACTTTTTTAGGAAAAATAATATTTTAGTTTAAGGTGGACCAAATTCTTAATGGGGACGGAGTGTCTTAACAGCAGGTTCCCACGTTCGCACTGGCTACCCTGCTATGTGATGGACAGAGTATGAACCTAGAATATAAGAAAAAACAAATATAAAATCAGGCTTATTTATACATTTTTAAGAAAAATAAAATTAATGTTATGAAGGAAACACTGGTGCCAAGGAACGCCGTCAAAGAACGTAAATACTGTGTTAATGTGCGTCCGGTCTCTCATGCCAACTACTTCATATATAACTGTACAAGTATAGTATAGGATTATAATTCATTATATATATATATATATATAT
>JAEBDU010012902.1:202586-224424 GCA_016802625.1 Heliconius numata
TGAATTTAATAAATAAATATAATAAATAAATAAATATAATAAATTTATTTGTTTCATTGTAACATTAATAAAATGAATGCAGCGTTGAGTTACGTAACTTAACGATCCTGTGCCTCTAAAATACGTAATTATTATAATTGATTCGTTTAGACAAAGCTAAACAAATTAAGTAGTACACTGTCTCTATTGTCGTGATCAAATTGAAATCTACAACTATGTAACCGGCAACCCGTCATCCTACGGGATTCGAAATAGACGGCACATTCTAAAACACACACAATAATCTAAATAAAATTACATACCTAGAGAGGGGGCGGGGATCCTCTTTGCACTAACAAATAATTGAAAAACACTTCTCGTGAAAACACCTGCTTTTCGTAGAGCGTGTAACACAAAGCATCGAGCAAGCTACGAGTACTACGAGTTGGTACTTGAACACAATCAGTCGCGACTCGCGAGTAGGTACAAGACGTCGAGTAAAATAGCGGTTAGCAGAGTGCAGCTGTTGTGTGGAGACGGTTTATTTTAGTGTTAATAATTAAGATATATGTAGGACCTTAGTTTCTTCATCAAATATAATATACGAGGTATAAAGCCCGGGGGAGTGAGGCCGCAGGAGCACAAGCGTGTGACTGTAGCGACAGGTTGTGGTTTCGATTCCCACTCTAGTCTAGTCTATACTAAATATTTAAATTCCTCGACTGGACATCAAACCCACAACCTGTCGCGCCTTCAGCCACATGCTTGTGCCATTGCGCCACGACTGGTCTCATTTTTTATTATTGTTATGACATAACTTTATTGACGTAACCATCAATATCAGCCCCACCCGTTTGGTATGTTCAACGCGGTATGAATACATACACTGATAAACACATTACCCTCCTCGGTGTCGCGCAGTCGTGTAATAGTTGTATATCAAAAATATATCTATTAAGACAACTAATCTAAACTTCTATAATTTGATGCTATAAATTAAATTCTCAGTTCAATATAATAATAACTGAATTATCTGAGATTAATTGAATCGGTCTTCAGAACTGTCAAAGACGTTCCGCAGAGATTATCGACACTGGGTCCTATTACCGCCGCCTTATCATAAATCATATTCATTTTGAAGATACCAAAAATAATTACGTTTAATATCGATGATAATTAAAGGCATTGTAGTGGAGTAGGAAATTGTAATAAATGGTTGTGGGGTTCGATTCGATTTTGGTGAATGTAGGTGTATTTAACTTGATTCTATTATTGATTTAGTAATTTAGTAGTATAGGTTATATATTAGTAGTTTAGGTTATTGAATCAATTATATACAAGCAGCAGTTGTTTACTAGAGCAGGAAAGTGAAATTAATTGAAATATAATAATTGTCACGAGTGGGCATCGAACCCATAAGGGTTGTGTTTATTGTCAGATTGTGTCCCACAGCGTCAAGAATATCTCAATGCGTCAATCTCAATACGTGGCACATAGTGTTTGATGTCGACCGCAGCGGCTGTAGGTCCAATTTATACTCCGGGAAATTAACTACTTTCATTTCTTCGTTTTTGATATTCAACATAATTCAGTGTTGAGATCCACCATCATCATCATCAGCCTGTCTTCGTCCATTATTGGATATAGGCCTTTCATATGGTACGCGCTGAGCTCGATCTTCAGCATTTAACAACAATGTCTAAGAAATTGAGTGGAAAGCGAAGAAACGTTTAAAGACTAGGAAAAGTGCCTAGGTTCCCTCTGCCTTCCCTATTATATGGGATACAGTGTGAAGCGACTATGTATTTAGATTCCTAAAATCATCACAATCCATAATAAATCCACTAATTTCAACGTTCAAATCCTTTATGTATCCGTTAGAACACTTTACACAATGAAACCCAACACTGAGACGAGGCTTCATCCTGTCGTCATACACAAGGACTACCCACGTCCTGAATACGTTACAACATCAGTTTCATATCTACCCTCATTAAGTTCACAAAGCTATCTTGTTATCTCACCTTGTATTAATTAGCGTCTAACGTAACTCAAATTTGTTCTAGGAATCTGATTCAATTTAAAATTCAAAAGGTTCTTGTAATGAAAATTCCTGTTGAAAAATAAATTTTTATTATAGATGTAAATTTAGTTTTTTGCTTTCTGGGAATGTGGTGATGGTAAATAAATGTGCTTGATTAGACGTGATAGTTTTTAAGGGACAGGAGAGCTAGTGTTAAGTGGATAGTCCCCTGATATTAAAAAAAAAACACTATTACAATGACTTGTATTAAAATGTTGAAATAAAATTTGTAATCGATATTGTAATACTCAGCCCGACCCCTGATTAATCTGCAAATAAGTTCAGTAATAATCCTCAAACTTTTAATTTTTTTAATTTCGCACACTTCGATAATGGTAGTGTTTCTTAGCTAGCTATACGTTTAAGAGTTCTTTTTTCAGTTTCATGCAATATTCCGTTTATAGCGCTAGGTAAAGCTAGGTAAAGGAAACCTAGTGTTAGGATCTCCCTTCCCTACGCTCCGATAAATTTTCAATACATTTAGTGTAAATTTAGTGTTGTTATGGTAAAACTCAACACTGTGCTTTACCTTATGACCAGAGTGATATAATGAAAAGAATTATTCATTCCCCCGAGTGGGAAACGAAAACCACAAACGTCGCCTTTACGGTCAGATCTAAGCCTCTAGACCACAATAAGCCTCCAAAAACTATCTTAGATATTCATTTGAAAAGCTTACTACCTTATAGCTTCTGAAGTGAATACCTGTCCTTACACATTCCAAAGGTAAAAGTTTCAAATTAGTTGGCGCTCCCCCCGACCACGTCAGCAACTTCTTTTTAATTAAATTTTTCTCTTTAAACAGCAATCATCAAGTGTAAAACTTATGATAATTAGATTTGTTCATATTTGTTTCAGTCGTATTGTCTGGGACAAAGCCTCGGAAGGCTCTAATTAATTTTGCATATCTTATCTTAGCAGTGGTGGCGCACTTAAAATATTTTAAGTAGGTATATTTTTATTATAGCTTTACGCTGAATTCCTCATATGCAGAGCAGGCCGAGGGAACCTAGTACTAGAAAACTCTTATCCCCCACTTTACGTCCCACTTTATTTATTTGTCCGTTCGTTTCTCTGTTCGTGTCTCTTGTTTTTCGTTTATTTATTTACATTGATTCTCTTTTCTCATTTACACAAACCAACCAATCAAATATTAATTAGTTTGGTTGAACGTGAACGCGAAAGTAAACTTCAGGAACTTCTGTTTCAAATTGAAAAAATATTTTTTCATTAGATAGTCTAATTCAAGGAACATTATTGGTCACTACATCTATACACAACTCGCAACTATTTTCAAACAGCCACACCGGCGAAGCCGCAAATCTCAAAAAAAAAACCTAGTTTTCTATAGACCTTTTAAGAAACCCTATACATGTATGCTCGTATACTAGTGTATGTTAAATACAAAGGTTTCCCCATGTCGTGCCGCTGTTGACACGTGAGCGCATATCGTACGCGCGTGACTGTAATAATGTACGGGAATAGCTGTTGCATTTTAAACCGATTATTCTTAGGAGGATTGGGGATATTTATTCTTCTATTTTTTGCCCATTATATTAATAAGTAAATAAATTTAGTATGTTGTGGTTTATTTTATGTACTACCAGTTTTTTCTCACGTATAGCAGGGCTGAGAGAACCTAGGGATAAGACATTCCGTTGTCCATTTTCCGCCTAAGTTCGAGAAATTACATAATATGTTATATGATATCTGTTTTTTTAGTTAACTTTTTTTTCGAAAATTCCAAGAATAGAGAGTTACAATAACTCATGTATATACTCTGTTCAAATATTTAACGAACATTGGAACAAATATCGATCGAAGGCAATCTAATCAAGAGTTTCAAATCAGATAACCAAGTTTTATCTTATTAAGGAACAAAAACCTGTAATAAAATGAAATCCGATGAGATCTGCATTTAAATTGAGAGGTGGTTGATTCGTATTACAGAGAGATTCTCAACTTTTAGTTCGTTACGAGTTTTTTTATATAAAAAAAAGGTCTGTCATTCGCTTTGTGATATTTCGTAGAACCATTGTAATGTAAGAATGGGAAGAAAGCTAACGATCTGATCAGCCACCACTAACAAGACCACGTCAGACTTGCATACCAAGCTTTGTTTTGTTTTGTAACTTAAGTAACATTAAAGTTATTAAAGGTCAAGGAAAATTATTGCTTATATTATGCGAATATAGACAAACTATATGGGAAAGTGCATATTTTGTATTTGATTTGATTTTTGAAATAAACTAACAACATTATAAAAAAGTAACGTAACATTGCAACGTAGCAGAACAGTGCCTGATTAGTGTTTAATAAGTGAAGGTTTTATCCTGATTTGGGAAAATATTTATTTATTAAAGATAAAGCGCAACGTTAGCGTTGCCGTCGATATCTTGTATCGGGCGGAATGCGGAGAATGAATGGTCTGTAATCATGTAAAGTTGGGGCCCGACCACCCCTATTTTGTTAATATTCATATTAATTATTAATTCTACTTAGATCTGCCTACATACTTTTATATTAATCTATATTCTACAAATACCTTTTGAACTGTTACAATATATGTACATAGGTACAATTAGAATCAATAATATAGCAGTAAATGTCCGTTAAGAGGTTAACCCTGAGATAACAAAGATTGCGGTCGGAGGCTGCGGCGGATGCTGTGAGCACATCTGTCTGTGGGGACCTTCTGTTGTGTTTGTTGGTACAATATGTAACAAGTAGTTCTGTAGGCGGAAATGAACACTGAGATATATCTATTAAAATGTTCCACAGTTTATCGTATTCAAAAAGTGTTAAGATTATATATTTTTATCATTCTAACTGTGCGTAATTACATATTTATAATAAAGTGTGATGTTGAGCCCCGCTACTCAACATCGGCAACGGAGTATCGCGGTAATTCTGCCTAAAGCTAAAATTAAAAAGTCGAGTACCAGTTTAAATCTCAAACTTAATATATATTATTTTTAAGATATATGCTGGGTGTCTTGGGTTTGACTTGGACCTTTGGATTTCACTCTCCAATGTATAGATTATGTAGGTTAAGTAGTATACTCTAGGCTAAAGTAGGTGTGCAAACGACTGTTTGGCTCCAGAGAACCTACTATTTGGTTCTCAAACCTTAAGCCATTCGATTATCAACAAAAGTCGCAACAAGAGTTACTCTTAGAAAAGGCTAAAAGCAATAAAAATAAAATAAATGGCTTATAGCCAAAAATAAGTAATAAAATAAAAAATAATATAACAACATTATTAATTTATATATTTGTCCAATCAAATATAAAATAACTAAACAAGAAAAGAAGTCAACAAATCTCTTAATATGTTAACAAATATATTATCTCTATCATTTACTACATTATATTTCGCACTGCCTTTATAATCGAATTATACTAAATCTAACCTAAACTACGAAATCCAATCTAAATATAATTAAAACAAGTAAATCCCCGGATAGTTTGGTTTCAATCCAATTGAATATTAGTCGGTGTATTTATAACGGTGTCTAAGATTAATAGAATTCCGACTGCAAAGTGCCAAAGACGCTCCTCCGTGGAGATTATAGACGCCCGACTCTATTAACGTGCTGTCGGTACGTCGTAAATCATATCCGTCCTTACGACGAAAACAAGTGGGCTTGGACGTATTTATATTTAAGTTGTGTACCGACTAAGTATTCATTATGTACATATATAATGACTGTCATAGCAGTGACTGGTGGTGGATTCGATTTTCACACACATCACAATGAGCTATTTTCATTTTTCTCCGGTAAAAAAATAAGCACGTTCGGCCTTCGTTTAATACGTAATATTCTGAAAATTGGGCAGTGCGTGAGAAGCAGAGCGTCTTAACACTAGGTTCACCCTTGCCTACCGTGCTTTATGCAGAATACAGCGTGACTCTAAACATAATAATAATAATAAAAAGTAACAACAGAGAGTGAGAGAGCTTACGTTTACCTTTTTTGGATTTATCATTCCAAATTAAAATATTGAAAAAGTTTACGCCACGTTATTTTTATGCAACGGGTATATCAGTTTCAAATATTATTAGGAATTTATTTAGCCTAGAATATATGTTATTTTGAGCCAAAAAATTTTAACACAATAAATATTAAATAAAATCTACTATCATTTAATTTCACTAAAAAAACAAACTTAAGTCAGTATTTAGTCCATAATTTGAGGAACCGAGAGGGTCGCCAGTTCATAAATCATATCAAACGTATTTCCTACGAGTGGCAAAAACAGCACCTTCATTTATATCCCGACCCTCCACCCTCCACATAGGGATGGTCTTCACAAGAAAAATGATTTGTTCGTTTTGGGTCTATTCCGTTTTCTATTACGCAAATAGAAGCTCTATTATGTTTACGCAGTGGTTTTGGGTTGAAAATTATGTTAGTGTAGTTATATTGGAAATGGGACAGTATACAAGTAAAAACTAGTTTAAACAGTGAAAAGATAATTCAAGATTAACATTTGGCATTGCCTATGGTATTGCTAGGCAGTCAACCGAGTGAGAAATCAACTCTGCTTCCATTTTTCGCCAATATCGGACATTACAATATATAGAATGAAAAAATCAAAACCGACTTTTTGCAATAGATAAATGAAGGTATTCTCAAAGTAAACGTTCTTCTGTATTGAAAATAAATCCATAAGCGTCTCTTAGAATTAATCGAGATTGAACATCTCTTATAAATAAATTAAGTATTTATGAATGCCATCCACCAACTGGAATAGATTAAGAGCCAGGACGTTTTATTTACCAAAACTTAAGCAAAAAAAAAAATGATTTAAGAAAGGAAAGTCTCGGTGCCAAATAATGTCGTCAAGGGACGTAAATACTGAGCTAATGTGCGTCCGGTATTTTGTGCCAACTTCTATACGTCTCCAGCTTGCTTGCTTTACCAGCAGCTAGGATAAGGCTAAGACTTTATTTCTAGCTTCACGCTATATACTAAGACGAAAGAAAGTAGCGCTAAGACTCTCTGTTCCCTGAGCTCAGTACGAAATCATGACAATACGAGTTGAGTGGAAGTCTTGTTGATGTGAGTGATGCGTTGAGAACTGAGTGTATTATACTAAATTCTCTCTGCTTACTCTTCTAGGTCAAAAAAGTGAGGCTTCATTTTTATATCCACATAACAATTTATTATTAATTATTAATCTCTGAACTTCAGACATGTCAGGTCGGCCGTCAGCTAACTGCGCTGTAACAATAAACATAAAATGATAACAAGCCAGTCTAAGTCTAAACGAGCTCGTAACGCTTCATTGCCTTTTATCTTCACCCGACATTAAGCTCACTCGTTAATGGAATTTGTTTAAACACAAATATGTTTATTCATTTTGTTACATCATATAGGATGTACGTAGGATACATGTATTTAACTACGATTGTTATAGGTTCGATTTTAGATTGGTACTATTGCAATTATGTTGATGCCAAATATCCTTCCATGACGGTGAAAAGCGTCGCCTGAGATAGTATGGCCACATATCATGACGGCCTAAGAATTATGTTATCTGAAGGAAGCTCATTGCTGTCATGTCTGTAGAGTTGACTACTCCTGGACTCTCAAGGAAGCGATGGCTGGATGTGATGATGGGAGATGAGAGCCAAAGAACTAACCACCGAGAATGTTGAAGATCGTGCAATTTGAAGTAGCTTGGGTTGGAAGGCAGCCATTGGCAACAAACGGTTATAATAATTTTTGAAGTGGTAAAAAGGTTGTCCCAACACTAGGTTTCCCCTGCTATACGCAGGTTAACACGAGAAGCATTTTTATTTTAAAAGTTGGTAAAACATTCAGCTTTAAAACATTTCTCTTGCAAATGAATTTTCAGATCTTATTTCCATACGTCCGGAATAGTAGTGCCTTTTTCCTCAAAATCATTTATCACTCGCTCTTGTAGAAAAACATCATTAAGGAATCTACATATTTTGAACGCGTCCAGAGTCCTGATGAAGATGTATTTATAATGTGGAAACGGTTTAACTGTACTAAATCTAAGGCCGTCGTCGTGAAGCGATATAGCGTGTGACTGAATACGCGATGGTTGTAGGTTCGATGTTTATATTTACATTATTACTTTTTCCACGCTCGCGTAGAAAGATCTCACATTAAGTGGCCCTGCTCGTTACAATAAGTCATATATCCTCCTTGGATCTCTCTTTTGAATTTTGTTTTTGATCTCCACTTTAAAAAATGAAATCGTCTAAATATATCTTGATTTCTCCATTTAGCTAAGACAAGGGCTATAAAAAATCTTTTATAAAACTAAAATATTATCAGTAATGATCTTATGAAAAAACTTTATCTTAAACAAATGCAATACTGACTTAGTTATTGAAGAAACATCGCCCTTATTGATCTCCGCTTCTCACATCTTGTTAGAGATTCCGCCCCATAAAGAGCCCTGTACTTATAAATTATTCGCACCTAAATCGTAAGCTGTGGTGACATGTGGGTACAAAGTTTATTGTTTTACCTGAACGTTGTTTACAACATCTATCAATCTGGTTTGTATAGGATTTATGGGAATCTTTATATATATAAGGAACAATACGATTTTTTAATATTATATTTGAGGTTTTCCCTATTTCTTTTTAATTTCGCGCTGTATTCCGTATATGGCAGGATATCGCTTAGTTGTAATGTTTCAATACATTTCGTGTTAAGTGGCGGATCTTAACTCCGCATTTTCTCTTGTTACTAGAGCGAAGACTTGAAAATAATTATTTTAATAAATGCCTGAGTGAGAATCACCACCACAGTTTTAAAGGTAAGCAAAAGTTTACGTTTAAAATATATCTGCAACCTTGACCATTACATTATTTTTATCTATTTTATTGTCTTCAAATATAGGTATTTAATTTCTATTACTCCATTTTTCAAGAGTGGTATATAATCAATTAAACGAACCTTTACAAAGTTCGTTACGATTATAAATTTATTTCTCAATTTTAAATGAGCTTAAGATTAGATTCTAGGCAGTGTTGTTGTTGTTCGATTCCCATTCGAAGAAATCAAATACGTAATATTATCATTTCTTTGTTCTGGTAACGAGACAAAGCGTAGTGTTGAGTTCCAACACTTAAAACGCGATGCCTCTAAAATTCGGCGAATTTGGATTCGAAAAATTCGGGAAATGAGGAACGGAAGTGTCTTAATGGGAACGGAGTGTCTTAACACTAGGTTCCCAGGAAATTTTATATGAAAATAAAGACGAATGTCATGTAATAATTCTTAAGTAAGGTAAAATTCTGCGGTGCGTGGCGCAAGCAATGCTCGTTGAATAGCGTACCCGAACTATGTAGTTTTCTTTGTACGTGATATCTCAAAAGGTTTCTTTGGAACATTTGTAGAAAAACTAAAATTGTCTTCTCAATTTGTTACGAAATATTATATTATAATTTGTAAAAATATTTATATTTAAATATTAAACTGCTAATATTTGTTTATTGATATAGAAATCAAAAAGAAGGATTTTTCAGTAACAATAATTTGTATGAAATATTTGTATTTTAATGATTTTTGTGATTCTATGGGATCTATATATACCTACCAATATCAAACTCTTCCATGACCGAATGACTGACATACAACACGTACCGAACGCTGGAGAACGCTGGAGAATATTTGAGATAAGATGTCCCGAAATCCCATGAGAACGAAAAATATGAGATATTACGTTTAGTAGTTAACGCAAACCAAGTTATGTGGTACGATTCGTATAAATTATTGAACATAAATATTTACAAGAAACAGGAAATATTTAAATAATTTTCAATTATTAATTAGACGTAATACCATTATTTCTGAACTGACTGAAGCCTATTTTGAGCAGCAAAGTATTCTAAATTATATATTTCTGTCATACTTTTTTAGATAAAAAATGTTTCTACCACGAAAACAGAAAAAGCTCAATTCCACCGTTCGCACCATACGCACGCACGTCAATGTGCAAACATCTAAAAGCTTTTAATAAGGCAACAAGTAAGTTGTAAGCTCGCAAGCTCTTAATAAAATACTTCCTAATCCGTCCGGAGTGAGAAGTTGTTTGGATAAACCACTGACGTCACGCATTTATATATCCTTATTCTGTTGACACTTTCAACTAAATAAAAGAACCAACTGACGCGTCCACACGAACAATACCTTTGTGTTTCAAAAGTATACAATATATTGTCAAACATAGGGTTAAAACATGTTTTACTGTTATTTTTTTTTTAAAGTGCAATAAAAAAGTATATATAAATGGGGGTCGGGTTAGTGTTAAACTCAATTTACTAATTTAACGTAATATGTTTAATGTAACATTTAAAATAATATTACCATTGTACTACACACTACAACTACAACTATAATCACAACATTTTCGTTAAAATGGGGATAAAGGGAAGACATATAATAAAGCTGAAGAGTTTGTTTGGTTGAACTCGATAATCTTCGAAACTAATATTTTGAATACGACCTGGAGATCGGAGTGTCTTGAAACTGGCAAGAAAGAATTGTTGCTATAAGCAGGAGACGCATAAAGTTAACATGTAATGTAATACCCACACTCTGTATGGGAGTATATGAAAAATAACGCGAAGCATAATATTTTCACGATGGCGTTATACAAGTGGTGGTTTCCGTGCACTTTGTATGGGCCTTCCTCCTTCGCAATAGGGACTTGAATCGCGCGGGTTGAATTAGATAATGAGTTTTTGCTGCCCTACTTTCATTTAGGCTTTGTTTTAAAACTCCTCGACGCCTGCCAAATGCGGGAGCGGAATGAGGTCGCGAAGTCTCGTTAAGACTTTTTCTCCTCTATCTATGGTGTGGTTCCCTTCGGCCAATGTTTGTTTTGAATAGATTTAGTGAGTATTGATACTTTTTTTATACACATATGACAGTGTAGCTAAATATAAGTATGTGTATAGACACGCCTTCCAGTCTTTATTAATTTGTCTACATTAATAGCTATACAAAGCGCGGCGCTGAGTTCCGCTGCTTAACAAACAATGTCTCTTGAATTCGGCGGAAAGTGGGGAACCTAAGTGTCTTAACGGAAATGGAGTGTACACTAGGTTCCTAGAATTCCCCTGCCTACCGTGATATGTGCGGAAAACCGAGCAAAGTTAAAAAAACACTATATACGGTAAAATACAAGAAAACATAATATGTAAAAAGACTACGTCTGACTGTGGGGTTGTCTATTACTCGGGGCACTGTCGCAATGTCTCTAAAATTAAGCTGTGGGGGGCGTTGTGTTTTTCACACTAGCTTCCCTCTGGCTATATGAAGGATTCACAGTGAAGAAGATTTTTTTATATATTTATTGTTTTAATGTTTATTTCTCTTTAAAAAAACAACAAACAGAAAATTCTCTTAAAATCTCTTAAAATTTAAAGCCATTATTATAATGTGTCTAATAATATATAGGCTACGACGGCAGTTCATTGTCTTTTAAGTATGTATATAGTGGGTCCATTCAAAAGTAATTATCTGTGAACTCGCCGAACATTTAGTGACTTGCTAATGTTTTGTTAGATAATGTTGCTACGATACTACTTACTGTTTACAAAGCTTCTTAGAAGACTGTACTGTGACTTAGAAATAAAGTAATTTGGATGTGAGTTCGATCCCTACTTGGGGGAAGAAGATTAAATTGATTTAAAAATTATAGGTATATTACAGCCATCGAAGGACAACGTCTGACTGTAAGTGATGATAAGGTTCGAGTTGTATTCGTAGGTGTATCTATCCATACCTATATTATAAATTCGAAAGTAACTCTGTCTGTCTGTCTGTCTGTCTGTCTGTCTGTCTGTCTGTCTGTCTTTTACGCAATCAGGGTCAAACCGCTAATTTAATTGTGATAAAATACTCATATAGAGATACTTGAGGGTCTCGGGATGAACATAGGATACTTTTTTTTTCTCATATTTGTAATATTTTCGATATATACCAATATATTAAAATAATTAATTTGACATGCAATTTATTCCGCCATGTTAATAACAATGGTCGCTACGCGTTGCTAAGCAACGACTTGTAAAGTTTGTTGTTTTAAGAAAACGTCACCCAAAGTGAGTTTGCTTAATGCATACATGGCGCGCGCCGATATAGATTTGTACACATTAACAAAAATTAGATGATCCTTATGAAAATAAATATAATAGTCACTTTTAGCATTTCATCTAGATGGAAATTATAGTTTACTGTATAACATTCTAATAAATAATTAAAGAGATGTCACTGATTCCAAATGACCTAGCCTACGAGTGGTATAGTATGACCGACTTTGATGATTTTGTAAATTTTTATATATTTTCGAATTACTATTATTTTTTATGTAATTATTTGCTGCTTATAATTAATTTATCTCAGTTCGGTTATCTATACCGATGTTATATACTTAAAATATCTTAATTTTAATCATTTGGGATTTTATTTAATATTGTTCGCAAAAATTAATAATTATTTAATATAGAAAAATGTTTAGTAGCGCGCACGGCAAACTTTAGGTACTTTTTCTAATATTAAGAATTTCTTTTAGTTACTTTTACTTCTTTTGTTGGTTATTTCGGTTATTCTGATATTTTTTCTAATAATAAATCTCCACTTATTATTATTTTTTGGCTTATTTTAGTTATTTAGGCTTATATTTTCGCGGGCGTAGCCGCGTCCGGGCCCACTAGTAAATAATAAAATTGTAACTGAGCTAACTAAAAATATAAGAGAAATTAGAATTAAACACTTTGGCAAGTTGGTTTAGTGGCGCGGAGAGTGCAAAGTGCGGCTTCGGATGTTTGTGAGATTTATGTACAGTATAAGCTGTTTTCACAAGAAATAGTTGGCATAAATTTTATTTCATTAAATAAACTTTTTCTATGAAATATAAGGTAATTTTATTTACCTAAAGAATTTTTAAAACCTTCTTTAATGAGGAATACATTCCACTATTTTATTTATTTATTTGCTAGTTTTTTATACTGAATCAGATGAGAGACTGAGGTTCGAAAAAGTATATGTCCACCGTTCTCACTCACGATGTCGATTTCATAAATCCTGAACTAAATACTAAAAATATTACGCAATTGTGTTTAGGATCCATACATCCATATACATAGCTCTAACATATTAAAAAAACAAAATCAGACACCTCGATATATGTTACCTGTCCGCTTCGCGTAGAATTTCCCCCCATTTTTAGATAAGTTTATACCGAAGCATTTCATGTAAGATATAAGAGCTTTGTAAGGAATTTATATTGAACCTAGCAGCCAGCCTTTGCTTCACTCAGGCTTACAGACCAAGGGCGAGCGTTCTGTCGACTATTATATTGACTGTTGAACATTGTTGATAAGTAGGAATTTCAAAAATGGTGAAAGTTTTCTGTTTTATATTAAACAGGTAAAATTTTTGTTTTGTGGCCATTTGCGGCGCAGGAGTAGAAATCTTCGCTCTGATGTCCCTTCAACACGTGATCAAGCAAAGTGACAGAACTTCCCACGAATCATCACAAAGTGTATCATTAAATATCGTTCCATACGTTTCGCAGTCGCGTCGTGTCGGCTTCCTCCTTAGAGAATAAAGGAATAAGGAGATTTGTATTATGTATATTATATCAACATTATTTTAAAACACATGCCGAGTAAATGTTATTAAAAAGATGTCATATTCTATTAACTATAGGTTTTGCTTTCCTAATTTTGAACAATTGCTACGATGTATAAATTTGGAAAATCAAACTTTTTTCTAAAACCATTTTTTGTTATTTCCAAAACAGTAGTTTTTTGATTTTTATTTAGTTTTTTCAGTTTTTTTCCTCAGTTATTTTAGTTATAAAATTTGACATAAAGTGAGAATATGCAGTACAAGTAAGAGATTTGGATTGTATTGTTACCCAAGCTGCGTACAACGGCCGAGTTTCATGATGATACCATTATTAGAAATAGGTCAAATTCAGTTTCTTAAATGTTATTACATGGTTATGTAAATATAAGTCGAAGTAATAAAAAAATGTTAAAAATTAAACCCACAAGTTACGCATTTCTAGTCAAATACTTGCCACTATGCCATAACGGGGTGAACTCAATTACTTTTATAAGAAACAGATATCTAACGTCTTAAATAAATGAATGTAACAGATACTTTACATAATACTAAAGAAACTTTAAATTAAACGAACGGAATCTCAGTTTTATTTTTATCCACGGCCTTTGAGCTTGAACAAGTGAAGACAAAAAACTTGTAGCAAAATAAATAGCGTCTGATACTCAATTATTACTTTAGCTTTATATTTTTTTTTGCTACAATATATTTTTTTAGAATGAAAATATTTAATATCTAATTCCTGGCTCCTTATTTATTGAATTAAAAAAATCTACCTGTACTATGATTTAGTAAATTACCTTACATTTCGTTAAGATTAACTCTTATGCAAAAATACTTAGCGATTTGCTTTTTAAGATAAAAGAAAAACACGTCGGGTCACCCATTTAGGGCAAAAACCAATATTTTGAAATCGGCCAAAGCCTGCCGTAATGCGTCTTTAATCTTCACATGTTTATGTATCGCTGCTCCCAAGAGTTCGCACTCGAGTGACTTCTGACGGCGCGTCGGTGTTGGTATTTGTTCTTGTTCTTTCTGGTGTTGTATATGTATCTGCTTGTATATGATTATCTGAATGAATATTTGGAGAATTATTAAGCAGGTAGGTAAACCCACGTTTTTACACTCCAGCAGAGTAGTATTAAGACAATTCGTTTTCTATTATCCGCACAATTTTCGAGACTTTGTGAGTTGAGTGCACTTTGCCTTGTTACTAGAACAACGAGATGAAAATAATTATTTACATCCTTCGAGTGGGAATCAAACCCGCAACGGTAACAGACGGACGGGCGAACGTCAGACGCTGCACCACTGCACCACAGTGCTAAGTGGATAGCACCAAAATTTTCTGTAATCCATAAAACTACAAATGTTTTACAAAATATTACAAGACCAAGTTCCATATCGGCTTTGAGTCGCTGTCAACACTTTCATACTCGTGTTATTAAAAAAGTTCGTTTTCGAAATGTTAAGCTCCACTGCAATGTTTCAGGGTAACAAAGTTTCACGTGAATATAGGTTAGATTTATTTCGAGCTTGCGATATGGTGTAGTAAGATCTCGTACAGTGTACTATAAAATTAAAAATTCTTCATTGTCAGGTTTCTCTCAATGCCGGGTTCCCTTTGCCTATCCTGCTATATGTACACAGCACACGGAATACACCATGAAGCCATACATATCGGAAATGATAACTAATATTTTTTCCCTCGCATAGTAGTAAGTACAGAAAAGTAATATTATGTTTGTTGGTTTAAAAATTGGGTGGAAAGTAAACTTTTCTTTTTTCATGTACAGTGGTTGAGATGTGAAACAAGTCGGACAGGGTGTACGGTTGTAATAGTTAGAGGTTAAAATGTCGCTCACTAAAAATATATTTATATATCACGTGTTGTCTTCAGGGTTCTGGTTCTGGGACGCGATGCAGCATCTACACGTCACGTCTTCTCCGCTCTGGTAATAAGACAAAGTGCGCCGTTGAGTTCCGCCACTTAGTGCAGAATATTTCGAATATTGAACGACAAGTAGGTAGCCTCTGTTAAAAATATACAAAAATATACAAAAAGAAAGATGTCTACTACCTTTACTAAAACAAAGTTCGTATTTCATTAATTTATTCCTCGTTTAGCTTAAGCATCTGTCCGTTTACAAACAGACAGAACAATAATAAAATCTGCTAAATTATTCTGTTATTAATAGAAACAAAAACATAACACAACTAGAGGTACACAAACATTGCGATGTAAATTAAGGATTAATTTTACTTTAGTAGACTATAAGTGAGTATTATCTGCATTATGCAAGGTCACAAGAGAATAATTAGTGATATGACACTGTTTCCTACTAAACCATTTTGAGAGAGTTTGGTTGGCGGAAGCCAATAATTACATTTACTCTACCCAGTCGAATTAAAAACATTTTCAAATGCGTGATTTAAGCATTCAAATTCAAATTCAAAATATTATTTATTCAAATAGGCTGTTATACGCACTTTTGAATCGTCGAACGAACATATAAACAAAAACCTACCAACCATCTATTTCAGATATACTCTTAAATAAGGTATGTCTTTAACTTGCTTAGTACTGTTATTGTTACAGTTTTAAAATCTTTGTCATTAAAATCAAGCTAACAATCGAACAATCATGTATAATATGTAAATAATCTCCTAAAATATTTAAAAATATGTACCAATAGGTTATTAGACCCCAAGTTACCTTTCCTGTCGTATATCACATAATATACCTCTCCACCCGCACCCCATCTCGCGTGGAGCATCATCAATAAAGTTAGCCTTATTGACATCACACAAAATATTCAGAAACGAAGATAAACTGTTCAGTTCAGCACTGTTCAATGTTTGAATTGAATTTGCATTGGTAATTTTTAAGCGAAATCCTTCTCTATTGTGAGTTATAATTTGGATATTTTATATATTGAATTTTGATAATGTAAACTATTATAATTAGAGGACAGTCATCGCAATCGTAAACGCGACAGATTGTGGGCTCGATTCCCACTCAAGGAAATTAAATATGTCATATTTTCATTTCCTCGCGTAATATTTTATTATATAAAACCATCTTTAACAATTAAAAAATATATTTCTCTTTAACACCTAACACAATCAGTATTAATACCAATCTCATTCTACAAGTTCCTTCCGAACATTTTACGAAGGTAATGTAAGGGGCCGTATCCAGCGGAGTGCGAGGAGTCCATAATAAATTATACCACCTTTACTTAGCTGGTTCACACCTTTTTCAAATAACAATATTAATTAAACAAATTAAATTACAAATAAGGTTGTAAACGCAACCACTCGGCGGAATGAAATATTTAATGGATTTTCCTCGCTCTGATAATGAGGCAAAGCGCGGCGTTGAGTTCCGTCACGCAACACTCAATGCCTCCAGAATCACAACGGAGAGTGGAAAACAGAAATGTCTTAATGGGCACGGAGTATCTTAACACTAGGTTCCCAGGTCCCCTCTGCCTACACTGCTAAGTGCGGTATACAGCGTGGTCTGATACTAATTGTATCACAATTTGTAGTTGTATATTCAAATGTAAATATTTTATCAAAAAGACTGCAAAGGCCAAGAGTTGGGACTATATAGTTAAGAGTTAAAATAAAGGAGTTGCATAATTTATTTGATTATGTAAAGTAAGCGGATTACGCACTTGTAACTTTTTGATTCGAGAGAGGTTGGAGCTGAGAGGGAAGTTTGTTGGAGATTGTTTAGGGCTTGTAAAGGACGTGGTCTTTCAGACGGTATGAAAATCTCTCATTCAACGGAGCTTTAGATACAACAATAACCCGTTTTAGATACAACAATACTAATAAACAAAAAAAAATATATATTAAAAGTTTAAATGAAAAAAAGAATTACAAACATAAAATAACCTAATAAAAAAGTTAAAAGGAATGGAATCTATTCGTCTATAAAGCTGTTTTTTATATTTTACATATTAATTATACGAAATTATAAATAAATTATCTATTATACGAAGATATGAAATGGATGAGCAAAGGTGTATTGCTATAGGTAACAGAGTTAACCGTACCCTAGCGAAAGTGACCCTGGCGAAATGTGGATATTACAGATGAATGCTGTGGAGATGAGATCTTTTCGTAGGGTATACAGGGTCAGTTTAGCTGACCGAATCGGTAACGGTGAGAATAAAGGAGAACATGCTCAGGTGATTTGAGCATTCGAGCGAATGAGTGATAAAAGAATGGCAAAAAAAGATTTATGGAGAAAAAGTAAGTAGACAAAATAACGTGTGACCTTTAAAAACACGGAGTCTTAACACTATTTGTGGAATACTGTGTGAGTTAAATGCGAGTCAGACTCGTCCATCAAGGATTCTGTATCGATTTCAGGATTACTCAACTGTAAGTACAACTTATAAAAGTTAACAAACTTAAATTTACACTAATTTTGTTTCCAATGAACTAGAAATATGGGTTTGTAGTTATTTTTTTCTATTAAATCCCTATGATTTTTCAATTTTCAATTTAATTTTCTTTTATTTGTCAACATATCTGTAGGTTCAAGGGAAGTATCCTATGGATTTTGATTGCGCGGCAAATGTCATACAAAATTCAGCAAAATCGATTCATGAAACTCGTATCTTTTGATTGTGTGGTCTTACAAGATTGTATCTGTGATTATCTGTGCTATAATGGACCATAAATCTTAATATAAATTATCTTGACAGACTGACAACAAAGTGATCCTATAAGGGTTCCATTTTTACATTTTAAGGAAATGTACTAGTACATCTCGTCTGGCGATACCTTCTAAGACATTTAGAATTTGTATTTTCCAATATTCCAAGAGAAATGAAATTCCGATCGTAACGAGGTGCTGACTTGTCAATTGAACAAGTTCGGGCGAACACTTATCAAATAGGACCTTGGTCAGACTTGCCTTAAAATTAAGCTTCTACACCCTCTGTAATTGAATTTACTTGAGAACTTTCAGGGTTCAGGTAAGCCCCGGTGTCGTCGACTTAGTTGGTTTTCAATTTTTTTTTCTAGCTAGGTTTACTTTAGTCTTTGATTTTAGTTTCTACTATCATTTTTATTTTATATTTATATTTTTTGCGTTTGAACATACCACGATTATATTTTGTAATTGTATTTTGTAATTGTAATTAAAAAAACTTGCCTCGTTATAAGACAGATCCTAACGTACCAACTTTTGTATGAGCTCTACGTAATCTATTCAAAACAGGTCAGTACAGTCCTCATTGGATGGCCAGAATTTAATACAAACTGCTTTGGACGCTCATTAAAGTGTCCGAAACAAAGAAAAAACTGTCAACTTACGCCACGTTTAATTGCCTTAATAAATCTGACGGAAAGCACAGCGTGGCCACGAACTTCACCGAATAGTAAAAAAGGTTAATGCCACTTCAAAGATGTCATTTTTCTTTGTTTGAAGGCATCGAGGCGAATCGGTACGGTATGTAACCCTAAACTTGACGGCAAGTTGATAACAATACAAAGTTCAACGTTGAGTATCACCACTTAACTCTCATGTCTTAATACTAAATTCCTTCTAAGTAACTATTATATTGTTAGTTTATTAAGCTAAATAATTTTTAGGAGATCGTTTGACTTGATTAAGCAGTGTAACTTGTATTAATAGCTGTAAGTACAAATCCAAAAGGTATAATTTTCTCCGCTCTCTGCTAGAATCCATAGAAATTTCACATTAAGAGGCAAACAAAACGCCAAATTAAAACGATTTTGCATATCCTTATTTGGCAATATAATTATTTCGTATATTATATTAAAAAAGTCGTCGCCCTTTCAGTGACCCTCTCTTAAGGGATCTCCATCACCGACAAGATGCAAATGAAACTCTTTGTAACGAATCTTTAGGGATTTATTTGTAAAAATTCCGGACCGGAACAATCTGCGACAAAAGGAAATAAATTAATAGATTTTCCTGTAAAATATATTATTGTTAGTCTGTGAGGTTTTCGTGGCGGAGAGATACAAGCGTGCGATTATGAATACAATGGTTGTAGAGGTTCGATTTCCACTGGGGATAACGATATATTTAATATTTCATTTATTCGCTCTGCTAACCAGGCAAAGCGAATCATTGAGTTCCGCCGCCCAAAGCCCGACACTGTGTTTCGCCACTCAAATTTAATTCAATATCTTATAAATAAAATGGAAATTGTAAAGCGAAATGTCTCAAAATTTGGCTTCTACTGCTACGGCAATGATATACGAACAGTCACAATTTAAAACCTTAAATATTGCTTCACATTGACAATCTATATGTTGTTGATCTACGAGTATATACTTCTGTTTAAATTTACCCATTTGTATACAAATCAATATTTTTTTAAGTAAAACAATCAGTTATTGTTCTTACATAATTTATTCACTATGTGTCAAACATTATGTAGACATTTGTCTTTTAATAGATTTAACTTTGTGTTAATTTCTTCAGCTTTCACAAAATAATTAATACTTATTTGCATATTTTGACTTATAATGCTGAAGTTTAAAATGCGGAAGGCGAATAAACCCTAGGCTTACTCCTCTTCTGCACTTTGGAAGTTTTACTTTGTTCTCTAATTTTCGCTTCTTTAAATAGATTATATATTATACTCTATAATGCTACTTAACGCTGCACTTTATACATCGGTGTATTTAAACTCACAACCATGTTGATTTTTTAATTGGTTTCAACTTTCACGTGTGTCTATCGCTATCATATTAAAGAATAGAACTCATATTAACACTAAAGGTAAGTGTGCGTGCTAAGTGGGCGGCGGTGACCACTTACTATCAGGTGACCCGAACGCTTGTTTGCCTTGTGTTACCATAAGAAAAACTTTCCTTTGCCTACTTACAATTTAGTCAATTAATATATATTTCCTGTTTACTAATATTATACCTAGTTCTTTTGATTTAAGTGGTATTCTAGTTAAGACATTCCATCCCCTACTTTTCACACCATTTTTGAGACATGTTAATTGGAAAAATGATTAGAAATTTGGATGTCAACGCCACCAGATATATTCAATTAGTGTTCTCGTTTCTATATCAAACAAATTTGAATAAAGAGATGTTAATGCAATACAATATATGTTACAATATGTAAATTCAATAGGACCATTACAAAATACTGTGTGTTAGTTATTAGCTATCACCAAATAATATGAGCTGAGTTCTGATCAATTTTGAATATAAATGCTGTGTGAAAAATTCTATTTCTATTTACTAATTTTTTAATTAGCATATTTATTGCATTTTGTAGTAAAATCTTAATAGTAAGACATCCCATTTGCTTTCTGTTTCTAACAGAAATAATATAAACAATTATAACATGGCTTTGGGTGGTCGCTTTAGGTGGGCGATTCTAACGTCGCGCTTTGTCTAATAGGACCGGCAAAACCAAAACTAAATATATAAAGCAGAAGAATTTGTTCCCTTAATCACGCTAATTCCATTAAATGGTTGAAATATATTTTTGTATTGAATAGTTTATTTATCGACGAGTGTTTTAGGTTACATTATTTTAAGTTTATCGTTTCAATGCGTTCTCAGAGTCGCACTACGAACAGAGTTACCTCGGGCATTTAGAGAGAGTTACAGGTATACTGCAGGTATACGGTTTGTAATTATCTACGCTTTACGTGACCCGTCATGCTATCGTCAGTACTGTGTTTTCGCAAATCAATTAAGGTCCCCTTGGCTCACCCACCACTCTCTTTTCTTTTATAACTCTTTTACCATACTTTCATTTGTCATTTTGTAAAAAGATAAATATTACTATTGCAGTAAGCATAAACAAATACAAATAGTACAATATTTACTTTAACTAAAAGTAAATTATTTCTAACACTAGCAATGCTCTGTAAATTGCAACGTTCAAAAAACCGCTTAGATGTTATACACTTAATAAAGCACACGCAGAAGTGACTGTGTACGTACACTACGTGGTAGTGCAGGTGCACGAGCTTTCAAAGCGACTATTTTTAAATTCAGTGCGGCTTGCTGTAGGCGAGTGGAAAAAATATCGAAATGTGTTTTGAACCTAATAAAGTTTTTATTCCACTGCTTACTATATGTACCGGACGGGCGGAACTCAAGTGAATGAGCCGCTGACGCCCTGT